>JAVQJD010079496.1:0-48658 GCA_036023655.1 Nannoperca australis
CACACACACACACACACACACACACACACACACACACACACACACACACACAATCAGGTGACCAGTGGCCTCTACTGAATCACACTCCCCTCCCCACCACATCACCTCACCCTCCCTCATGTCGAGCTCTTTTTCTCACACGCAGCACTTGGTATTTATATTACCCCGCTATTAATAGACTACTGGCAACCACACAGCTACCCCTTCTGTCTTCTGAAGACATGCATTTTGTTTTGTTTGTTTTTTTCGGCCCCGCTACGTTTTAAAGTTTTGTTTTGAAGGTTCCTCATTCTGAGATGTACGTGCATGCATCTGTGTTGGCACGACAGGAAACAACTGCCTCACAGAAGCAGATTATCGCCTCATCAAAGCTGCGGCTGACGGTGTTACCCAAAATGACCAGCTACTGTCACAGTGCACTTCCCCTGACCTCACCTGGGAGAAACAAAGAAACTACAGAGTGTGCCTGTGGATGCCTGCATGTAAATTTAAGTGTTACAGTTTCTCTGTGACCTTTTAGAGGCTAAACTGAGTTTGGGAGAGGGTAAAGAGGGATGGCTAGAAGGGCAGAAGGATGTAGCTGTGGCCTAATCTCTTGAATCTACTGTAAAGGCTCATGAATGAGTCTCTGTCATCTGGTTTAAACCCTCCTCCCATTCCTCATTTCTCTCCTTTCTCATTATTTGTCTTTCCTCTCCCTTACAGCTGCCTTTTGTGATTAGTTCTCCTCCTATTTTGCCCTTTGTCCCCTTGCTCTGACGTTCCTCTCATAGCCCATCTCTGTATTTTCCTGTCATGTCCCACTCTTTTCTCTCCCTCTCTGAAAGGTCCTTTCTAAGTCAACTCTCTGCACAAAAGCTGTATGTGGCACAAGCTGGCTGCAGGCCAAAACTCTGCTCTCTGGCTCTTTCTCCCTCTCTGTGTTGGTGAGCAGCAATCACTCAACCTGTCCCCCCACCCCACTCTCCTCTCCTCTTTCCACCTCTCTTTTTGTTTTTCCTCCTCCACTTTCTTTTCTCCAAGGAGGCAGAGTGGGTAGGAAGTGTGAGATCTCGAATGCTCTTGCTCAAATGTTCGCTTTCACGCACGCACGCACGCACGCAAGCACGCACGCAAGCACGCACGCACACACACACACACACACACACTCACGCATGCACACTGTGACGTGACTGAGGAGCTGTAGGGCTCAGTGCTTCTGAAAGGGGTGTGTCTGGTAATCCTTTGGAGGTTGTGTGCGAAGGCCTTGTAAACCGGAGAGGGGGAAAAAAGGAAGAAGAAAAGAAGAGTGGACAAAAAAAAAAACGAGAGAGAAACAAAGCGCGAATAGGTTTTTCGGTCGAGTGGGCCTCTTTCTGATAGTAGGCTCAACACCACAGCTTCCTCACGTTAATATAAAAAGCACAGAAATGCTAAATCCAACTTTTACCCCTCTGAACTCACATGCTGACCTCACCCCAGTCACTGCGGTGTGGCACGAGCAGTCAGCAGCCGCTGGCCTCAAACTGACTGAAATAACTAGAGGAAAAGGGAAGTGGTGGTGTTACATTAGCCGGTCTGTCGCTCGCTTGTCTGTTCATGAGATCGAGGTGGAAGAAAACTCAACTGGCTTTATTTGTTTATTCTGTGCCATTTCTACATTACACGGTGTACATCTGTGCTGCACCATCCTCAGTGTGTTGCATAATGGTCAGAGAGTGTGATTAAGTCTCAAGACCTACACATATTTCATGCTTAGTAGGATTTGTGTGTGTGTTGACATGACTGTTGTTATATACTGAAATATATGTTTGAGGAAGAAGTAGCTACAAATTAAAGAAATAGCTTGACATTGGAAAATTTGCTTGAGTAAGAAGAGAAGATTGGTACCACTCTCACATCAGTCTATTCAATGTGTAGCTAGTGGCAGCAGTGGGTTAGCTTAGCTTAGCATAAAGATAGGAAACAGCAAAACATCTCCCTACCCACCTCTAATATTTGGAGACAGCCAGGCTCCAGTTGTTTCCTCCTATTTTCTGTCTTTATGCTAAGCTAAGCTAACGTGCTCCAGCTTCATATTGAACGTCATCCTTTAAAGAAATTCACATGACAGAAACCAGAGACAAGAGTATATTCAATAATGGTCCTCACAAATATAGTAATATAGGTGTGACTGTCTGCAATTCCAGGTATGCTCATGTGTCAAATGATGACATTACTGGACCAACCAGTATGGGACTACTGGGTGGCACCAAATCAGACGACGTGCGTTTCATCGTCTACGCGATGAGGCATTGATAAAGCTTGGCCACGGTATGTTTGTAGTTATGTGTGTGTGTGTGTGTGTGAGTGTGTGTAATGTCAATGTGTTTGTATGGGCATCTTTTGTTGTTTTGGGCTTAGTTTTCCCAGACTGCCCTGGACTAAAAAGCCTGCTGTCTGTCTGGTGCACTATTCCACACTAAGTGGGTCAGTGGCTGGCTGAGTAAAGGGTAAAGTCAGGCTAAAGTCACCCAGTGTGTGTGTCTGTGTGTGCGCATGATTGTTGATGGGTGGGGAAGCGTCGCCTACATCCACCATAATAAGTTCAAAGCTGGGGCAGAGTGAGAAGAAGACAGACACAAGAGAGATGAGATTTAAAAAAGGAAATAGAGAGAATCAGACAGGCAGGAATGTACTTTTCCTCACAGTGGGCAGGGCTACATCCAAAATGCAATGGGTGCCACTGTACGAAATAACGGGTTCCTAATAAAAGAAAATGCAGGCGGGTGTAAAAGGGCGAGATGTGTAGATAGAGGGACAGACAGACATTGAAAGGGAGGGCTGCAGAGAACACAAACTGCTGCGGGGTGCTTTTAATGTGAAGTATGCAGACAGACATGGCTGCAGAGGGAGTAGTCAAGTGAAGTGTACAAGACTTTATTTTGTCTGCTTTTCACAGTCTGCTTGTCTGGGTTAGACTACTATGGGCAACGCCTAGGGACCACGACTTACGGGGGGCGGGGGGCGTTTTAGTGTGTGTGTGTTTCTGTGTCTGTGTGGGAGCACTTAGGGGGAGAGTAAGCACTGTAGAAAAATTGGGGTTAGCGTGAATTATTCACTGGTGTAGCCGAGTACAGCAGCGCCGAGCAGGCTTCTCCTTGGGCGGCACACTCACTTTAAAAGCTGGAATAGGATGCGTGGGGTAGCTGTGGCAGGACTGCTGTGTGTATCAATGGGTTTACTGAGTCTGCAAAGTCTCAACCCAGCAGATTAGATAACCAAGCGATCCTCTAAGTAGTTTGTGGTCCACATCGAAGTGAGGACGCCTTGTGACCAGCGTCTGGCATACGCACACTGGGTAGTCCCAATCTGTTTCCCCTCTTCCTTCCTTCGTGCCACCCTCTCTCCACGACACTCTGTACTCCGTCTCCCTCTCTCCTTTGTCTCTTTCCACATTCAAACAGAGAGAAAATAAATACCCTGCGCTGCTATATTCGCCAGGAGTTGTCTGTTTGGATAGTGTATGTGTGTGTTTGACTGACTAACACTAACACACTGTACTATTGCACTGTTGAGTGCAACAGGGCACCTCGTGTTAAATAATTCCCTCCCCCCACCTTCGCTCCTCTGCCCTCTTCCTTTTTTTTGCCCTCTTCCTTCTCCCCCCCGTCGCCTCTTCAACTTCCCTTCCTCTTTTAACCCTCCCCGCTTTATTCCCCCTTTCCTATCTTGCCTCAAGTCTCTCTGGGTTTGAAAGTTGGAACGTGGCCAATTAACACAACAGCCGGTTCACCAACCCGAGGTGGTGGAGGAGGGGAACAGAGAGAGAGAGAAGATCCCTACACACTGACCTACATACACTTCCACCCAGCTGATTGAATCTTACGTTGAGGCCTGCGGCCAATCACGAGTGGGGGTGGAGTGCCAGCCAGCCAATGGCATCTGCCGCTCTCCGCGGAGCTCTTGCACTGTCTCCATACAGTTTTCAGTAATCATACAGGGGCAGAGAGAATGAGAGAGACAGAGAGAGAAAGGGTGAGCTTGACAGATGAGAGTCACAGAAAACGAGCGAAAGAAAGAGACAGAAGGGGGTGAGGCTGAGAGATAAAAAATAGAAAGACAAAGCGTGGAAGCAAAATGTGGCTCTGAGAGACAAAAATAAATGGTTTGCTCTCAGCCTCAGTGTCTTACGGCACTACAACTGCAGACGGATGAAGGCTAATACTGGCTAATGTTAAAGAGTGGATTAGTGCCCCATATTTATCCCTGCCCCTTTCCCGGCCCGAGGCCCAGGCTAGCCTTTTCTGACTCTGAGAAGTCTGTGCTCCTCCTCCTTTCTCTATAATAGTCCCTTAACATCCTTAAGAGCCACTCAAAAATATAAAAACTGACTGTCAGAATTTATTGCTGCTGTTTCCCACCTCGTGACTCAAGGTTTTGGTGATTTTCATGTTTTTATGAACTTGAACTTGGTTTCATGACTAGTATGAAAGTAAGTCAAAACCTGCAATTAAACTTCAAAAAATGTTGAATTCCTCAACAGTCGACTTCTTGAGGCTTTGTGGTTCTCATTCAGCACCAGTGAAATTATGTGCTGTCCATTTTTAGCAGTTATCCACCTCATGACTACTCACACAGTAGCTGCCAAACCCCATAATCCCATAATAAAGATGGTAGCTGTTACTGCATTAGACTTTGTTATTATCTGTACTTTGTTGTTTGAACAAAAGTGGACTGTGCCAGATAAAACCATCAATAAAAGTGTACACGGTCTATTGCAGGTATGTGACTGAGACTGACAGAGAAAAACTGTGCTCATCTAAACACACCCTGAAGACACAGACACTGAGATAACTCTTGCCCACACACACACACACACACACACACACACACACCTTTGACAACGTGATGCCACCACAGAGAGGATGAGGGCATCCCTGGCAACAAGCAAAATGGAAAGTTCAACCTGCAGCCAACTAACTGCAGGCTCTAAGAGAAAGCCGTACGTAAGTGTTTATATTTAAGTCCAACATAGATCACGCATTTCTGTTCTATTCTATGTGCCATCGTTTTTGCTGTGGTGGCAAAAAACAGGAAGGAAGGAAAAAGAGTCTGAAAAGCAACACAATAAAAAAGCCAGGAAAGGCAAACTGAAGGGAAAAAAAGGGGCAGTTGGAGGCGCAGAGAGGCAGCGCGAGGCATACTAACCTATATTTAAAGACATGGAGGCTTATACAGCTCCCACAACAGAGCCAACACTGTGGAAATTATGGATTATGGGAAGGAGAGTGAAGGCGAAAAGCTATAATATAGTGCCCAGGGACAAGATGGGATTTGAATCATTGAGTGTGCAGAGACAAAAACATTTAAACATGCACACACATGCATGCACTAAGTTGAACCACATATAGGCGGTTACATATATTCACAAGCAAAAAACACAGTTTACGCGTCCTGCTGCACACACACACGCAAACACACACTGTACATTAATCAGACTAAAAGCCTTTCAACCACACAGTGATGTCACTGCACAGCCATAATCCATCCCGGAGGACACAGCGGTCAGGACAGGTCTGTCTCACACTGGCGGCACATACATGGTACCCCCACCCCCTCGCCTCCCCCTTTTTCAGTGGACAGCTGACCCTATCAGGGGTGATGGGTCCTCATGAATAATGCACACATTGACTCAAGTGCTCATACGAAAATGGATTCCTGACCAATATTGACCCGTCTACTTAAAACAAACAAAAAATAAATGAGCAGCACTCAACCCACTACGGTCTCTCCAGAGTGAGGTGTCCAGGATAATTATACTGTATTGTGAAAGTGAGATGGGTGGAGGGCCGGTGTGACCCTCCAGTCTGAACTCTGCACCCTCACGGAACGCTCTTATGGTAAAACAAGGGGATGGGACCATAGGGCACGTTACAGTGTTCACGTGGAGTGTGGAGGCGTTAGTACGTTTCAAACGATGTGATTGTCGGATTACCATTACCAAACCCATTACCGCACACCTTTCTGACGTCGCAATTGGGGATGTCTGTGTTTAACAATTTATGTAACTTTTCAAAATGAACAATCTGACATTCACACCCACTTCACGCAGCTTTTTATGAGCTGGCCGAAGCTAAGGAAGTGAGCAGAGAGACGATCCGAAAATGTGCACTATAATCACCATATGTAAAATGATCATGTCTATACCACCCCTCTCTGTGTGGCAGACTTGTCGCCTTCCGGCCTTCAAGTGCGGCCAATTGAAACAGCTAGAAACAGTTTATGCTAAGAATGTATCGGAGCAAAATAATGCACCCTGCATATCAGAGTGGCAGCTGTTGACAATGCACTCTAGAGCTCAACCCAGACATTGGCCGGTCCAGTACCAATGTATATGTCGGCCGACGATTGTTCTGAAAAATGTAGTATAAGCTGGGCTATAATGTACTTGCACACACTTAAATAGCATTGTCAATGCAAAGTGTTGATTACATGTAAATTAGTGTTTGGTTTGTCCTTAGAAGCAGCAACACCTTAAAAAAATTAATTCAAAGTGTATTTCAATCCTCTGATTCTATCCATCAGTCTTTTACTTTGTTGCCACATACTTCTGTTTAAGTTAGTTACTTCCTACATTTCCCATAATTCATTTTTTAACTGAAAAAAAGAGTGTCCCTGAACTTGTCTTATCTTTGTTCTGCAGGTGTAGATATTGCTCTAATATTGATAGTGAGAAAGCAAACAAGTTGAGAGAAGGGGATCTTTACTCAGATGTCTTCTGGCTGCAACACATTCTGTTCCACTGAGGATCTTGTTGTTGGACGAGTTGGTATCTTTGCGTCTTCTACAACTGATCTCCGTCTGTATTATTGTTAAAACACAACTCAAGATTTAATTCTGAGGGGCCAGCACTAACATGTCAGATTTGTCAGGCATATTTTAATTATTTCTAATGTTTTCTGCCTCCAAAAAGCTTGTCCTGTTATTAACAGTATAAAGAAAAAATAAACACCACTAAAAGGATAAATGCTCCTGTAGATGTAAGGCATATTCTCGAAAGTTGTTTTTTTGTGTTGAAGTTTTTATGGGATGATTTTCCGTCTTCGGTTACAATCGCCTTCAGTGTGTCTTTTACATAGATTAGTAACATTGTAACAGGGTGGGACTGCACATACTGTCTGCTCGCTCGCCTCTCTAGCCAGATCACATGAGCTCCAACACTGTACGTACCCTTCCCCCACCACCAACATGCTGAGGGAATGACTCAAGAAATGGAGGGAGATGGAGGAAGAGGAGGAGAAGGCAGAAGGGAGAAGACGACTCAACTGTGTTGCTTTGAGTCCAAACACGCCACGGTGACCTGAAGGCTTCCTCCAGAAAGGAAAGATGGCTGTGCAGGGAAAGTGAGGATCTCCCTGGGGGAAAATGTACAACAACAGGGCTTTCCCCTGCATTAGCCCAGCCCCGTCTGCGTATAGTACTACACACATGCCTATATATTCATAGTGAACACAAAGCCTTCACTATATGAGGGCCACTCCACGACATAAGAAATGTGCGCTAGAGAATGTCTCCCTGACTCGGTGCTGCTGTGTTGCTCCAGTTTTATGTGTGTTATGTGTGTATACTAGTCCGTGCTTGTTTCCCTGGAAATGTGCATGTGTGTTTATGTGCGTATTCGGCATTCTGTCCTTGTCGTGGAGCCATTTTGAGACCCTCCAGGTCTTGAGGTCAGTGTCTCTGAGTATTGGTTACTCTCCTCAGCAGCACAGAAGGACTAAGTGATTGATGGGCAGATAGCTCGCTGGTTGGGACGAAGGTCGCAGAGGGAACAGAGGGATGAGCTACAAGTTGAGAGGAATCACACATGCACGCACCCATAATGCCTACAAACACACCACCGCGCAGAGTGAAGACGATGGAAGGGCTGAGGGTGAAACAAGAGAGGAAGGCTCTGTGTCTGGGTAGAGCGTGCCCAATGTGCCTTGGGGCTTTGGAGCGATTTCATGCCCCCATAAGCAATGAAACGCACAAACCCAGACACTCAAACACACACACACACACACACACACACACTGCTGGGCATTTTCCCTGCCCAGCTATCCGCATCAGATGAAAAAAAGCATGGCACGTGGTGACGGAGACAGAGTGGGACAGAAGAACAAAGATAAGCAAAGAGAGAAATCTGCTACAACATTCACTCATTTTCTACTAATCTACTAACTCATTTTCCTTTTAATGTTATTATAATGTTATGTATAGTGCATATTAAAATTTCCTGGGTCAATGTGAAAAGTCTTTAGTAATTACTTCTGAGAAAGTAGTTTATGGCTTTTTAACCATTGCAAAGAAAATCTTGCACAAGTTCTCTTAAAACCCTGTGAGCCATTAGCAATTGCAAAATCACACAATCCAGGAAGCTAGTGGTCACTCCAGGGGTTCATTTGAGTGAAGAGAAGTTAATTTGTGCAACCTAATATGACATACTGTATGTCAAACAGGAAAAAGTGCATGTGGTTTTGTTTATATTACACTGGGAGTCTTCAGATGCCGCCAAGTTCACACAAGTTTGTGGGCGAGTACGGACATCCTAAATTCATAAGTACATTTTAGAAAATGTACATCAATGGACTCTTGTGGCTGTACGGATGCAGAGAGTATAATTTTGTTTTTAGAGGGCTTTCAAGTCAAATACAACACTCTCATGTTGAATTCCAACAGAGCAGAATATGTGGGAGAAGATGCTCATTGCTTTAAGCTCGCCAACTGCCCGAAGTAAAACTTAGACTAAGTTTGTGGGTGAGAGATCCTACAGAAACCTTTTCCTCTGGGTTACTGGGCCAGCGGTCAAGTTCTGACCTTTCCCTTCGTCAGCTTAAGGTAGATATGCCCCTGCCCACGACCCCGGAGACAGATTTCACAAACTCCACAGTCTCAACATCAGCCATAAAAGAGCTGAATTAATTTGCAAGATTCTCCTGTCAGCTCTTCAGCACTCAAGTCTTTTCCTAATAAAACCAACTTGTCCTAAAAAAATGTTTGGCTAGAGGCCAAGTCAGTTTGTGCTCAGTCAGCAAACACATAGGGGCATGCTTATTAGATCGACCCGTATCTGCTGCTGCTGTGCTCTCCAGGTATTTGCTGACCCTTATCAACCCCCCACCTTCCCCCACTCTCTCTTATAAAACCCAGGTGTGCAAACACAAAAGTTTACCTAGGCCTCATAAACGATAACAGATAAGACGAGAAGAAGGGAGAAATGAGAAGAAAGGAGGCCCAGCTCCTGAGATCCACAGTCCTAATCTGGGTTGTGCCTCGGCTTAGATTTTTCATTCCAAGATGACAGAGGCATACAAACTGGAAGTTCTTTCACAGATACAAGGTCATTTATTGCCTCATCCTCTCATAAGTTGAAGATATGATTACGGTGACAGAAACCTAATCAGTTAAAAGAGGTGACTGCAGTTTGGTATCTATATTGTAATCTGAAGGTCAAAGGCTGGAAAACTGATAAGAGGCATCTACAAATCTGACAGAGGACTTAAGGCATCAGCTAGTTCTCGATCAGACAGACTCTACAACCATGCTAGCGTCTCTGTGAGGCCGTTCTTAAGTGGTGCTTTGAGCTGATGATTGTGCTGAAACATGAATGAATCACCAGTTATTACATTTTACATGTGTAAAAAATATGATGGCAATCCATCCAATAGTTGTTGAGACATTTCACTCAAAACCACAATGTCAACCTCATGGTGGCGCTGGACGAAAAAGTAGTTCACCTAAAGAGTATCATCAAAAGCATTAGGATTCATGTCTGAGAACCATGAATGTCTGTACAAAAAAACTGTAGACTGTCCCAATCTATCAATAAGATGTTGAAATCTTTAACAGGATAAGTGAAAAGAATAAGGTAAGAAAGGTGTTTGACATGAGTGAACCAAAAGATGAGAGATGGCGGATGGATGCGTAGATGATAGATCTCAGATTGCGTTTTGCAGGGCCCCAGAGCAGATGGAGTCCAGCTTTTAAAGAGTGACAAAGAAAAAGAAAAATTGTCTAATTGAAATTCTATCCCTTGCGCGTTTTCTCTCTACCCTTGCAGTTAGCCTCTCGTGCAAGCAGGCGGAGAAAACACTAAAACCTCTGACATTTAACATTTGATACATGTGGAAAACATAAATTACACAGGACAAGCAAAAGGCTTTTTTTCTCTTTTGTATCCAGATGAATACATGAACAGAAATGAACACACACACACACACACACACTTTGAACTTCAGCTGCTGCCATCAGCGTCTCTTTGTTTCAGTGTTTAGTGGCTAAAGCAGGCTCAACAATGGCTTGCCTTCATCTAACAGTAACCTGCCTCCACACACACACACACACACACACACACACAATCTCTGAAGTCCATGGCCATAGCTGTGACTTCATGAAGAGTGGGAATAATGCTAAGAGGCTGGTCTATGTGGGATCTTGAGGCCATTTAACACACACACACACACACACACACACACACACACACACACACACACACACACACACACACACACACACATTGTAAATCACCACAGGGACATTATTGGAACTATTATCAGATGCCTAGAAACAACTGAAACCATAATTCCCTTGTTTTAATGATGCATGAAAGAGGAGGAGGAGGAACATCGGAGCCCAGCATGTGTATAGCAACACATCTTGAGCTGTGTAATTCATACCAGAAACTGACACGCTTTGCATGTGTGACTCTGACATATAGAATTTCACAGAGACAAGAAAGTCCAGCATGTCCAGATAGAAAGCCTGTGGATTGAACAGGTGGCTGGCAGGCTGGCTGCTTGATGGCACTCTCAATCTTTGCTTATCAAATCTGGGAGTGCCGTCTCTGTGGTTGGAGAGCTTCCACCTGTGACTCTGAGCCTACAGAGAATCCAAAACTGCACAGTGGCTGCGCACAAAAGACTACACTATGGGAATCAGGTTAAAAGTCTATGAATGCTTGTTGATTTCTCAGAGAGCAATACCTTCTTGCCACAACTTTGATCATCAATTGATGGTTTGCAAGTTTTCCAGGAATAATTAGCTGGTTTTAGCCTCTCACTTATGGGAATGTGGTTATTTAATTCCAGCTACAAATGAAGATTTCCAATTTGCAAGTGTTCCCCTCATACAAAATCAATGTAGTGGCTTTTGAAAGGAAAGCACCTGAACTAAGTGTGTTTAGGAAAGCAGATCATCTTGGTTTTGAGAGCGAGTGAGAGCAACAAAGAGAGACATATGAAAGTGATTCTTCCTCCGTGACATGTCAGCAGCGCATCACTTTCACCCCCACCCCGCATTCCCCACCTTTCTTCTTCTCCCGTCTCCCTCCTCTGACACAGAAAGCTTTATTGTAGTCAATTAAATCTTAATCAGGAACAGTAGCTCAGCCCGTCCTTTGCAGACTCAGTGATGCCAAATAGGTGGAGTGGTGTAATTGAAAGAGACAGGCTCAGAAGAAAACAAATTAAAGTTTAAAAGCCAAGAGTCGCATTGGCGAGCCAAATTTAGAGATGATCGCTTCAAATCAGCCACGCGCAGATGACTGTTGACAGAGTTCGGGTGATGACGGGGGACAGAGAGGGAGATACTTAGACCTTCACCTGCTTCGCCATCCCCCAACATACGCAAAAACATTGCTCTTTATTTGAACTGCTGCCTCCAAAAATATATACACTATTAATGAGTTATAAAAATATTCGTGAGCAACACACACAGAGAGGGTGTGTGTTTGGAATGATGGTGTGTATGATGGTGGAGGGAGTCGATTACAGAGGAGGAGGTGGCCGAGAGGCAAGGGGCCCACTTCAGCAATGTGGTTATCGGAGAAACTGAGAAGCAAGGCCAGAATGGGAGGTATGTGCAGTCTGACTGTGTGTGTGTGTGTGTATGTGTGTGTGTGCATAAGCAAAGGGGGAGGGGACATGCATTCAGTGGTCCACTCTGTTATCAGCTGTCACCCAAACTGTAAGTCGTGCCCTAACCTGCTTGACAAGTTATCAGTTGCTATGGAGACAAACAAGTAACAACCCCCCCTCCCCTTCCCATGCCCTGTTGACACAAGTATGCATGCCTCTATGCATACACACGTATGACCACACACACATACAGCAGCTGAGGGGACGGCAGTCATTTGGATAGTCATTAACTGTATTCTCCTAAAGGCTCTCCTTTTCTGCCCAGTGAGACTTCCTGTGCTCCACTGCCCATTTCCTGTGTGATATAAGTGACATACACTATGTATACACACATACTGTACTCAAGCCCACTGTTTCATTTGCTGTATCAAGCAAATAGTTTGACATTTTGGGAAATACTCGCTTTCTTGCAGAGAGTTGAGAAGATTGAGACCAGTCTCATATTTGGAGCTCAGTGTGATGCTCAGGGACACTTAAGCACTGATGGCACAACAACCTACAGACATAATGCTGGCCAATTTTTAGGTCCTTCACAGTTAAAGCTGCCCATAACTCATAGAATAACTTGCATGCAGTAGTGCTGATTCATCAATGTAATGCTCAGCAAATTTACTTTCACTTAAATATACCTGTATGTGTGTGACAAGTGACTACAGATGCTTGTTTAATAAATACTGGAGCTTTTCTTTTGGCACATCTGATTGATATATACCTCAGACAAAAATACACTTCTGCAAACACTGTGTGCAGAGTCATGTTTTCCTGCCCATTAGCTTACTTTGGTTTTGCATGTGTGTATTTGCAGCGATATCTTATTTAGACAGAGCAAACTGGGCAGAGGGCGTGTAATTGTTGGTTTCCTAGATGTTTTATTTATTTTGACAGTGGCAGACAGGCAGTAGGTCTTAGACAGACATGTCCATAGCACGCTTTCCCAGTCAGACAGGTGGTTCTGTATTCTCTATGACATAACTAAAACCTTTCTGCTCCTTATAATTTATTGATCCTGCAAGAGCAAACTGTTCTTTGCTTATCCAGGTCAAAGGTCAACTTCAGAGCGGCAAGTCTGGAGCTGGGACGAATTCAATTACTTGTTTTTAAGGACACTTATAACCCTAGTGCTCCAGTTAAGGACTAGTATGTAACCACAATAGTCCTCTGCTCTACCATGCTGAGCTGATATGTTGTGTGTTTGTCCTAGATGTTAAAAAGATATTTCTACTTTCTGTATATCCCCTTTCTGGTTTGTTTTTCTAGGGAAATTCTGTAATTACAATGCATTTCTTGCCTACCTACCAGTATTTCCATTCACCAGCTCTTGATGAATTCTTGCAACTCCAACTGTGCACTTTGCTACAGCTATCTGGGTGGACCACTAGTTTCATGCACCAACAGTTGGAAAAGATCAGTGTAATCAGATTTTGTATAAAGTGCTGAGCAATTGTTTTGCAGTATGAGGATGCTTTGACAGCAGGATCAGAAATGTTAGTGATTCCAGAGGCCGTGAAAAGATACTGAAACATAATAGTTCTTCTAGTTCAAGTTTAAGTTAATCTTCTGGAAAATTTGCACGTATGATTCGTTATCAATGTGTCTGGAGGAAATTACAGCATCAGCATATAACGAGTCTGACTCACTATTAGTAATAACCTAAATATTACACAATGTGGTATTTTTCCTGCAGGACTTTTTGCTTACCAACACAGGGTTTGAACTGAAGCACAGTGACTATTAAAGTAGCTAACATGACTCCCTACTGCTGCTTCAAAAAAACTAAGTGGAGAAAAGGAACAGCTTAACATTTTGGGAGACACGCTTGTATGCTTTCTTACCAAAAGTAAGATGAGAAGACTGATATCACTTGCATATCTGCAAAGTAACTATGACGCTACCGCCAGCAGCCTACTGGCTTAGCTTAGCATAGCATTAAGACTGGAAACAGAGGGGAAGTTAGTTCAAACTATTAATTTAAGTTACTCTATTTCCTACAAAAACGTACCCTTTCTGTGCATTAGGCAACATGCCAGTTTACTTTTAGCCCCCACCTTTAGCATGTTATCAGAGTTTGAGACACAAGTTTGTATTTTAGATGCTATCAAGGACTGGGCATGCACAGGCAGCTGTTTTTTTTTCTGTGTCTGTTCAACACACTCAGACACACACAAAACACACCACATATAAATCCTATGCCCTGAACTATCATCATCATGTAGAGCAATTTGAAGTCATGTCTAAAATCTGCCTTAAACTCTGGGATTTCTGCTAACAGCTCAGCCCAGCTGGCCCAAATTGCGGTTTTAATACTGTTCATTTCTTTCAATCTGCATATTTTCACAGCAGCAACAACAACTAACAATAGTGTCTTAAGTGTCTCCAAAAATGCTGCAGTGTTACCATGATGGCCACAAAAAGACAAGAAGGAATCAAGGGAGTGTGGAGTGTAACAAGAGCAGCGGCCTAAGATTTATCTCCATTCATTAGAGCCCACAACAGATTTCAAGAGTTGTGCTTCAGAGGAGCAGCGTCGAGCTACAGGGGGACGACTTGTTTTTGCTCACCACAGTGTTTTACATCCAGACAAATGAGGGAGCTGGCAGGAAAATAATGAGGGATGGCATTGGATAAAGAGAGGGGAGTGAAAGAGAGGAGTTAGAGCGATGAAAGAGAGACAGAAACTGTGAAAAAGGGTTAGCCTTTAGCCAAGAACAGGCTCTTAAAAATTAATACAGTGATCTGAATTCATCCCGAGCGCATTGAATAATTGAGAAGTGTCTTTGAGGAGAAGAGATCGTGCCGAGCGTGACATGGTTGGGATGGTGAGGACGCAGAAAATGATGGGAAAACCAGTGAGAGAGACAGAAATGTGCTTTTCTTTCTGTCTTTCTTGCAGATACAAATGCGCTATCACACAGGAGGCTCCAAAATGTTGACCTACTCCTTTAAGGCAGGTCTTAATGCTACAGCATATCATGTTTTCAACAACAGCGGGCTTCCAACATTGTAGCAACAGTTTGATGAAGACCCTTTCCTGTTTCAAAAGACACGTGATAGCCTGTGTAGTTGTCACGTGTAAAATGAACAAAAGACTTACTTGAAGCGCAAGACCCAGTCGAGTGGTGAACTACTCATTTCTGTCCAATACTGAGTCTGTGGAGCTGTCAAGTGAGAAAGATGAAACTCATGCATTCTCACAAAATGTATGAATTACTCTCTGAGACAACCATTTACAACTAGTTCATATCAAAAGAGTAGTTCAATGAACGATACGCTCACGATAGACACATCACTAGTTGTCACCAAGTAACATGACCGACCTCACTAATGCTCTTGAGGCTGAATGGGAGCAAATCCCTGCAGCAAGGTTTTCCAAATCTAGTGAAAAGCTTTCTAATAAAAAGAGTGTAGGCTGTTATAACTGCAGATTCATGGAAATGGTTTTGGAATATGTTCAGCAATCACATATGGGTGTAATGCTCATGTGGCTACATACTTTTGGCCAAATTAGGTAGTTTTCAGATGTAGAATCTTGATGCAGTGAAACTCCTCGGGCATCTAAAAGGAAAAAATGTGTCCGTTGATTGGAAAATGGAACTAGAACAGAGCCTGTGGGGTTTTCTCTCCACGCAGAGGTTGACTGCTCATGGTGACACTATTCAGACTTGGAGGGGTGTCTGGAGCTGGTGGGTTCCCATAACCCAGCTGCCCCTTAGCCTCACACACCCACAAACCTCTCCATTGGGAATCACAGCCAGAGGGCAGTTGTAATACACCAATTTGGAGCAAAGCTTGTTAATTTACTCCCTCTACTCCCCCCCTTCTCCTCCCTTTACTGCCCCCCCACCCCACGACCCCCTCGTTCCTGCCTGACCCCCTCCACTCCCCTTTTTTATTGCCTTTTTGCTTCAGTTCCTTCAGCTTGGCATGGTGCCAGCTCCATCTGAGAGGCCTCCAGATTTTGTTCTGAGTACCTGAGTGCACGCACACACACACACACACACACACACACACACACACACACACACACACACACACTACAGTATTATAAGAATGTCCTTACTAGTCGTCTCATATAGACCTCAGATAATGCTTAGAAGTTGAAATTCCAGCCACTTGTAGCCAAGTCTTGCAGGGATATTCATGACTGATTCTGAGATCTGATCACCACACATAAAGCTCACCCCATTCTGCATTGATGGACAGCCAATGAAGGGATTCGTGTTGTTTACGTTTGTCAACCCCGCCCTGCTCTGATAGGAACAATAAATAATTTCAGCCCCAAAGAATCAACACTTTCAGCATGCCAGGCCATTAAAATGATAATCAACATGCCCGTCGGGCTTATGAAGGACTGTTTTCCATACGCTTCCAGACAAAGTGAGATGGTGGAATGTGCGGACAGAAGCGTGGTGCCTCTGTCTGAGTGTGTGATGGTTGTGCCATGGATGTGTATCTCTTTGTAAAGTAGCAGATCAAATGAGAAATGTTGTTTTACACTCATGACTCCCTGGTTCACGGTTTGAGCTGAACACGAAGCACCGGCAAATAGCCATCAATTACACAAGGACATTAAGAACCTCACGTTGACAGTAAACCACTTGTTGCAACCCTAGGGGTCTTAAAGATTAAAGTAACGACATGAATGAGTTCTAATGAGTTCAACTAATTTCAGGCTCTTGTATAAATTTAGACCTGCAACAGACACTCACAGTCGTGAACCCCTGGTGATACGTCTGAACATGACCAGGGAAATGTCTGAGCATGTCTGTGTGGGAATGTATATCAGGTTTAAAAACACACATTTTAAACCTGAAGCTGTCAACTTCATCTGAAGTGGAAAGAACTGTATGTGCCATGGATGTATGTGTGTGTGGCTGGTAAAACCTCTAAACTTTAAATGAGAATATCAGACCTTTGTGTGTGTGTGTGTGTGTGTGTGTGTGTGTGTGCCTGTGACATAACTAGGTCTTGGCCTTCGCTGGGCAGCTGCGAGGGGCAGCTGCTGGGAACAGGGAGCCTGTTACAGCAGGGTTAAGTAAAACTAGAGTACAAGGTTCACTGCAGCCAGGAATGCACACATGCACGGATGTATACACCTGCATGTTTACTTGCACACAGATACACACATGGTCAACTAATCTTTCGATTATGCAAAGACACACAGGTGAAAGACACACACACACACACACACACACACTCAGAGTGTAACAGGTGTGTTTACAGGTGCTATTTTGAGAGGCAGCTCGTAACTCCCCCGCTATATCAAAGCTTCTCTTAGCACACATTTCAGCTGCTCTGAACCAGACCTGCTCCTCTAGGACAGAATTCCTGCTGCAAAACTCTAACCCAGGCTGTGTTGGTGTGATGTGTGCTACTAAAAAAGTACAATAACCACAATCAATAAATATCTTGCAACAGCTCTGTCTTATTTCATAAAAAATGATATTATTTTATATAATGTGTGAGGTGGCTGATATTCACAACCAACACAAATCTTTTTTGATACTAAGTAACATATTATAAAATATATACACTGGCAATTTTTTTCATTGATCAAAACAACCCACATTTCTACTATGTTAAATTTCATCCAAACACAAAATGTACAAGAACTTTGCTTTAATAAAACAAACTTTAATTTGAGTCTGTTACTTTGTGGCATGCGATGCCAGTTGGCAGCACTGATGTTCGATACCTAGCCCTAAAAAGATGAAATTTAAATCTGGGTTTAATCCTGGCTGAGTTCTTCATTATGTAAGAACAAATAAATGACCAAACGTTGTGTTACTATTAAAAGCTTGTGCAGTGGCTTCTCTTAGTTAAAGACAATCTAAGGTGATAAAAGATTCCCTAGTGGCTGTCTTAACCTACTTTTACCAGGGCTAATAGTTAACTGACAAAGATATTTTTAAAAATGACGTAAGTGGGAACCTGAGAGAGAAACCCAGGGGGATTACTAGGATTTGCTCAGCAAATCTCCTCAACAAAGGTGCCCTGACTGCATGAAACTGTAGGTGTTCAAACCCAGCTCTGTGTGGAGGTGAAACCTAAGAGTCTCTGAGAGTGAAATGGAGAGTGAGGGGGCTCTGACAAAGTCCCTGAACAGAGTCCTCCGAACACCTGGCTCTGCGGGACGTCTTTGGTTTCATGGGCTTTTTACTAAAAACCTAACTGCAGCTCGTGGCACGCTCGGACCTTAATGCTGAAAAAATATGCTTGTCGGTTTGGAGCTGCAGAGATCTATCATCCTAAAGATAAGTCTCTGTAAATGTGCTTCATCTAAACTGCACTCGTTTGTGATACAGTGTGTTGCCACAACTCTGTGCCTGACAACAACAACAACAACAACAACAACAACAACAACAACTGGAGTCTGTAATGAAAAGAGCCCCTTATAAGAAGAAAAAAAAGAAAAAGGCAGCCGAGATTTATTGACAGACCATGCGTAACACTAAACCACCGACAGCCTGGCCCTCATGCCCGAAATTCCAGAAGTAACTGCCCTGCATGGTGACGGTGAACCTGGCCTTGACTTGGTGGGGCTGCACACACAGCCTCCCTCTTTGCTCTTCACTGAAGCATATCACATAGCAAAACTGGAGAAGCACTGAGAAAATATGGCCTATAGGCTCCGGGCCTCGTGGGACTGGTCCCACAGCCTCTGGTGGGTCTTAATCTCTGCTTTCTGACCTTCTGCGCCCCCCTCCAGCCCTTCGCTACCTCTTTTCACGGGCGCCATATGTCTTATAGGTGGCCAGATCGCATGCTTTAAAAAAACATAAAAAAGCTTTACCCTTAACAGCTCACCCAAACTCAGGGCAACACAGTAGTTATGTAACTCCCTCAGGGCAGGATCAGCAACCTTGGCAGTCGCCTACCTGACCTGGGAGGCTGTCAGATCCCTGTCAAGGTTTACGTAACACACGGCAATCAGGGCATTACCGGTGAGGTTACAGAAGCATTGTGTAAAATTTTGCCTAAACCTAAAGTGATAAAACAATATTTTCACTATAATCTCACAACAAAAACACTAAGTGCACCACATGGATGTTTCACAGGTATGCCTTCAGGAGAGGTCTTCTCAGGAATCACAATTTCCCACCAGCCTTGTTGTTAAATATTTTTGTTTAGGCTGCATCCAGCTCCTTGTACTATAAATGGATTAGCTGCTGTTCAGTAAACTGTCTTATGTAATTGTGTCGTTCTCGGAGTTTTCAACGGGGTTGCATCACTCAAAATAGGCTACTGTGTTTCCAGACAAACCGGTTACAACGTTTCTGTTTGCTCTAATTCCAGCCATGTGACTGTGACTGTGGCCTCTGTGGAATACCATGCACATAACTCACCACAGACGTCAAATAAAAGAAGACAAAGGACGGAATCTGAAACTGATGCCATTTCAGTCAAAACTCCACAACCATATCTGCCTATTAAATGTCTGGGAAGAAGTGCAAGACCTCGCGTTTTGGTCAATTTATAAGATAATTATGTGCAGGTCACCAAACTCCACGCTGCTTAAAGAGAGTAATGATCTTAAATGCCTCCCTCGTGTGATTTTTTCTCTCTCATTTGCTCTACGTTTTCTGACTGATCTACAATTTCCATTAGAATGATAATGAGAGGTATAATGAGTGCCAGACCTTCCAAATAGACGCTCGTAAAAACACGAACGCGCTGGAATAACTGTGTGCGCGCGCGCGTCTGTCTGTGTGTGTGTGTACGTCAGTGGGTTTACAAGCCACATGCTTTTTGTTTTTGTTTTGATGGAGGAAGGAGGGGAGGGGGGGGGGTGGGGGCTGGCTGGGTGGGTGGGTGAGTGAGTGGGACGACTCATACCTTCCATCCTGCAGAGCTGTTGCTGTCGCCTTTGTCTTTGAAGTAGGGGATGGATCTCACCATCCAGTCATAAATTTGGGACAGTGTCAGTCGCTTGTCCGGCGCGCTCTCAATGGCTTTGGTTATCAGGTCGGCGTAGGAGAGGTTACCCCAGGCGTTACGGCGAGATGACGCTTTCCTCGGGGTCTGCTGGGCAGCCAGGCTGCTGGGGGTCAGCGCGCCAGAGGTGGCCGTCGGGGAGTGCGTGGAGAGCGGCGAGCCTCCGCTCTCCTGGCCGGGGGAGGAGAGCGCTCCGTCGGCTGTGGGGCTGTTGCTGCTCTGGTCCTCCGTCGCCAAACCAGAGCCGTTGACCCCGGTGGCATTGTCCTCATCCTCGTCATCTTCCTCGGGTATAATATCTGTGTCGTTGCCCTCCGGTTTCACTGCGTTCGAGTCCGGTCGCGGCAGCGGCCAGGTGCAAGATCTGGGCCGCTTCTGGGGCTCAAAGTCCGGATCGATGACTACGTCCAAGTCCGGGAGTTGGTCGGGGAACGGTGCCTCGGCCATTGTCTCCTGCTCCACTCGCAATCTCGCCCCCGCTACCAGGTAATAAAGTTACAGGACAAGAAACGAAGAGCTGTCAAAGTCGCGTCCCATGAATGCGCGCTGCCGTCCTTTGTTGCTATTCCACACCGGCGACGTCCCAACAGGGCCACGACCAACTTAGTTCTCAACGCCTGTTGAGGACAGTGAAAGAAAAAAAGAAACCAACACATTCGGTTAGAGCCGAGTTACAATACATCCTAAAGACGCAATACAGCGGGTAAGTGTGCGCATTTAGCCTAACATAGGCAATTTCTGTCAATGACGCTACAATAAACCAGGCTACTTCTGAATTAAATACAATATTTCAATGAAGACACGCGCCTGTCAGAGCTTCACGTATTATTTAAAAAAAAAAAAAACACTACTTGCTCATGAATAGGAGCTCTATGCAAAACCCCGTCCTGGTGCAAGGGGCTGAATCCACCCACTGGAGATCGACGGCTGAGGAGAAAGTGCTCAAACCTCATCCTCTCTGGGAAAGAAATCCGCTCAGAACACCTTAAATGAAATACCTTGAACGGCCAGTCACTCGCGCTCCGTGGTACCAAAAGAGACTAGATCCCGGATTGTCCACGGCCACTTCCAGATGCCATCTTTACTCTCTCCTCTTTCACTCCTCAAGTGCGCTCCGCGATGCACAGGCAGATGGGATGTACGCGGGGCAAGTCGGTGTCGATGTGGAATTAGACTGCCACCTCACTCCGGGTTACTACTGTATCTCGATTTGCTCTCCACACGGCGCTGCACACACGCGCTCACACGCATTACAAACACACGCGCGCGCGCGCACACGCACACACACGGACCCACACACTTATGTATACACGCAGACAAGCGCAGGCAAGTCAATCAAGGGCCAGCCCCCTGAATCCTGTGCATGGGATCGCCTTTTAAAGAGACACTGCAGTCCAACAGGACGGGGCTTTCTGTGCTCAGGTGGAGGCTGAGACACGTCCTGACATGTTGGTGGTGTCTGCAGAAATACAGGGACACACCAGAAGAAGAAAAAGGGAAACCATTAAAGTCGAGTAATGTGTTAATTTTAGAAACATTTAGCTGTCAACAGGGATGTTTACATGTCCAACTTTAGTTTGCTTATACATCTTGGTGTAACTGGCACTACAGGTGTGCTACAGGTTTTTACTTTGTTAGAATTCATTCATTTAGATTTTTTTTATAAAGCAGTTTAGGACTAAAACTAACCACGCTTTTAATTATCAATTAATATGTCAATTATTTTCTTAATTAATCAATGATTTGATCTTAAAATATCATGTTTTCCACACCCCAAGTTGTCCAAACATGTTCAAAAGGGTTGTTTTGTTTGTCCAACAGTCCAAAATTCAAATATATTTAGTGTAATATTATGGAAGACAAAGAAAACTTGCAAATACTCACTTTCCAGAAGCAACCACCTGTGAAATTTGGACATTATTGGTTGAAATAAATTACGCAAAATAGTGCAGATTTTTTTGTCAATCAACTAATTGATTAATAAACTAATCTTTTTAATAGATTTTTTATTCACGTCACTCTCTTGTTGCTTCATTGCAATGGCTGATGGTGCCTTTAATCAGCGGACCAGGTTGTCAATCATGTCTGTAACGTCGCTAAGACCACGCCCCCTTTCTGGAGCTTGTTCAGGGTGACGTCATCCCATTTATTAGCCAGAGATAAAGAGGAGCAATCCTAGATGGTTTCTCCATCCTGTAACTGATGCTCTCTCCCATCTCCTCCTCCTCCTCCTCCTCCTCCTCCTCCTCCTCCTCCTCCTCCTCCTCCTCGACTGGATCAAAACAGCCTCGTCCACATCTTCTTTGTTTCACCGAGGGCTGCCTGCCGTGCAAGGTGCGCGTCCAGCCGCGTGTGCTCGCGGTTTCTGTGCAGGAATGCGCGTTCACAGCTGACCATAACAAGATATCACTTCCGTATTAAACTACATTGATTTATGGTGTGTCTGTGGTAGGATAATTAAATGTATATTGTATTTTTGATCTCACATCACAATCATATATTATTTTAGGATATTATATTGTGTTTTGTTTGTTTTGGGCATGGGTAAGTGTATTTCATTTTCTTCTGAGCTAAGAACACAACTCTGAATAAACAGCATATTACCCCTGTGCCTGTGTTTTATATGCTGGGATCTCCATCACACTATTCACAATCACCAAGCTGACAGACGTGCTCGCTAAAGAGGTTGGGAATTATTGTTGAACTGTGCTCATTGACATACATTTAACCAGGCAGATTTGTACAGCACACATGCACACACACACACACACAGTCTCATTTGCAGCAGCAGTCTGGAGTCTGTACTGTACAGGATTACAGGAGATAGTCGGTCTGCACGTACACACATTGTGTGATGGTTTTTGTTCCCTTCACATCAAAGAGAATACTTGATACAGCAGTTTGGCTCCTGCAGAGAACTATGGAGTTAACTGCTCACTGGATACAGAGAGAGGTTAGGATGTCTGAGTGTGTGTGTGTGTGCAGAAATACCATATGTAGCCAACTGTATCAGAAATATTTCTCTGTTAAAATTTGTTTTTACCATGCTGAACCTTTAGAAAACTGGAATTAGTAGTCATTTAGGAGTAAATTCCTATTTCATAAAATATTTCATAATTTTATGGATGATTTTGTGTGTGTACTTGCTATTTTGTTATTGGTCAGCAGTCAGTAAAGCATGCAATTTGTTTTCTTTCATTTTTAACCCTTTTTTGGAAGGTGGTTGAAAACGTTTTTTGTTGTTTCATGACCAAGCTATGTAACTAATAAGAGCTTTTAAAAAATAAATTCCACATTGCCCCTGCCTCTCTACATGGGACTGCCTGAAGTGTTTTTTTGGTTTTCTTTTTGAAGATTTCAACCCCTGTTTTTTTTCCAAGAGCACCATTTGTCTATTGTGAGCATCCCAAGACTTACCCACTGAGCACACCATTATCTTTCTGAATGTCGTGTGGAACAAAATAAGTGTGAGACCCTTCAATACCCTGCTGCAGTATCTCTGGCATTTCGCCAATTTTTTCTGCACAAAGATGAACCAGCTTTACCCTAGATGCCCCTTTGAGGGCTGTAATAGTGTTGCACAAGGGCACGTTCATGCGCGCAAGCCTGAACCATTTGTATTATTACTTTTTCTTAACATCAGACACATTTAACCCAACATAAGATCTTTCAGTTATATGGAGCCAGTGACATAAGCTTGGCACAGTATAACCCAGTGGCCTGAACACCTGACTGAACAACTGCACCAGGACAATATCTGAGCTCCAATCAAGTATTTAGCATACTGATAAAGAGACGTAAGGTGAACTGTTTATCTTCCCTCTGTCAGCATGGGGCATCAAGATTGTGGTCCAGAGAGGATGGAGACTGGGACCGCCCCTCTAATCCAGCGTGAATCATCCAATTAAGACAAACACAAAGCACGGTGGCCATCTCTGTTTATTTCCGATGTCGCCCCCAAACAGCATAATGCTCTGATTGGATTAGGGGCCTCAGCAAAAGGCGTGATTGATTTTTCTTTAATTGAGAGTTATAGTGGGAATAGACTTGGGAGCCCTGCTACCGACTCAAGCACCTTTTAATGACACACGTCATGTGCATGCATCCGTGCGCACACCCACAGAGACTGGCCACTGAGCCACTTACTGTTGCTTGAATCTAATGAGATTATACATTTCCTCTGGTGTTTTTGTACTTGGACTTGGTACAAACACAGTGTCTTATATAATGCTCTTGGTTTGGATTATGTAGGTGCTGCTCACTGTTCTGACTGTAGTTGTCAGGGTGGGCTGGTCCTGGCTGGAGTGGTGCACTAGAATGACCTCATCCTTACATGGACGCAATAACAAACCATGGCGATTGGTTGCCCTCTGCTGCCACCTACAGGCACAAGGGAAGAAGTTCCAAAACATCAGACAGAAAAGAAATTCTATCTCCCCTTTAATTAAAACTAAAATACAGATGAAAAACAAGAAAGGTGTTTATAATTTGTCTGCCAAAAATTACATTATCTATCATTCTTTTAAACATACTACACCTTTAATGCTAATACCAGTTTGGAAGGACAATCATAAAAACACACTGCTACAGTAATCAATATATTAATATCCAATACAAAAGGTTTTTGCATGGCTTCAGTGTTTATTTATTTTTTGTCCCATCCCATAGACTAACAAAACAGTAGAAGAGTCTCCTTACATGCAATAAGAATAAATTCATACCATCTGCAAAAAGTCCAACTTTTGCAGATAAAATTATCCGATTCTTTTTACATCTGAAGGGGCTCTTCTACGTTTTTTGATGTCTTTTTTGTTGTTTTGTTTATAATCAGATTTTAACTGTTGATCTTAGCTACAAACATGGCACTACTTCCTAAAAAGTCTGGCTTCAAGAGTGCAAACCCTGTCCACAATGTCTTGACAATCTTATATGTATATATTTGACTGTTAACTGCAGTTTACAGTTGTGTATGCAATTGCCTGCAAGAGAGCATGACACATCCGAAAGTAACCAAGCACAATGTTAGAAATAGCAAATGTAGTTAAACCATCAAGTCCGACTCAAAATCAGGACCAGTTGATTAAGAATCCAAACCTGGAATACATCAATGCCAATCTAACCGCTTTTAGCATGAAGATGCCTCAACATTTTACAAGGGAATTCTAGTCTAGTTCATTAAATATTTGGATTAATATCATGCGTAACATTTTTAATTCATAACAAATTTTAATACAGTTGAGGTTTAATTCAAAACCGCAGAGACTGTTATCACTTTATCAAAACAGGAGCAGCTTGAGAATATTATAATATTAACTTTCTCCCACTAGAGGGCGGCAGCCAACTACTCTGAGGTACACTTGACCCCTGTTCTCTCTGTGAAATGAGCAATCTTTCTTTCCCATTCTTTAAAATAAGCAGTCCACAAGGGGGAGAGAGCACACCTCACAGAGGTTCATGCGTGAAGGAAAGTCAGATTAAACAATAAAAAAAAACAGGTATCTAGTTTTGCATATTTATACATTTTGTATTTATAAATGTATACACTTTTTGGGATATACTGTAGTAAACTGCTGCTTATTCCCAAACACAATTTGCTTTGGTTAGCCAAAAATATTTTCTATTTCTGCTAAATAGGACCTTCTCTTATGCAGTGTCAGCAGTTGGTGATGTACTGTGTTTTCTGGATGTATATGCTTATCAGGCAGCAGTCAGCAGTGGATGTTAGGTGTTCATGGGTTTCTTGCTGTGACTATGGTCTCCCGACATCCAGTACGACTCAGTTTGCATCTCCATCAGTCTGGAGACGGTCCTCTGGAAGGCGAAGATCTCCTCCTCGGCTGTGAACAGAGTCAGGCGCTCTGCTGCCTCCTGAAGAAAGGAGCCAACAGCAGGTTTAGCGGATGATACACTCAAATCCAGTTTAAACTGAAACACACTCGGGTTAGAGAAGAAAGGTGAGCGAAGTATTGCGACCATGGCATTCCTGAAAGAATTGCTCTTTTTGCTCTTAGTGAAACTTTTCTTAAAGTGCAAAATTGAAAAATATCCAATAAAATATAACTTCAAAAGCAACAACTGAAAGAATAAATCACATATTAACCACCATATGCTGCTGCAGACCTTTTAATAAGTTTGTAATCCACAAACTAATGAACAACTCATTCATTTGTTTTTATCTTAATTAAAGTGCAGCATAGCATGAAGTGAACTGTCAAATTTCTTTTTTAAACTTTAAGATTTTGGAGATGATGGTTTTCCTGCCGTCACAACTCGTCATATTCTGCTGAAGCAGATGTGATATGTACCCCTCTGAGGCCCAGGTCATCCAGCAGTTGTCTGTCCCTCTCATCTTCACCTCCTTTGTGGACAAACAGCTGGTCTACAGGAGCTGCCGCCAGCAGCACCACTCTCACCTGGGACAAGGACGGGAGGCAAAGAGGGATCAGATCATATTATTAATGATTAAGTGTCTGTTTCCTGTGATCAATATTAAATGAGAGCGGTTAACCAATCATTCGTTGCCTCCATAAAATGATGGTACTTATATTTCTGGTCAATTTCTGGTGCTTTATTGCATCCCTAAGAAGATTTAAGAGCATATTTACTTTTTTTTTTTTTTTTTCGTTTAACAGTACATAGAGAATAAGCTAATATGAGGTTGGCACTTAATGCAGTGCAATGTTATGGTAATACACTACAGTAATATTACTTTTTACAGTGGCAAATAGTGTAGTTACTATTTCATTTTCACGCGCACTGAGTCACTGAGCCGGTCTACACCAAGAAATGACAGAAAAAGTTTCAAGTGAAAAAGTCCATTGTGGAAGACTAGATTACAGAGAAGGTAAGGTAATGAAGCCACCAGTGCGTCACCTGAGCACTGACACAGAGTCTTCAAATGGCTTTTTTTATGCTCATGAAGAAAGCCCACCAAGCCATCGCCACCCCTAAGAGGAAGATTCTCCTCCGTGAGAATCCAGTGTGATGTGAAGTGTTGTCTGTTGGTTTGTCATGTTTTAGCATCGTACATCGTGAGACTCTGTGCCTGGAAAGGCTGTGGCACCCCCTGTTGGGATGTACTTGTTGCGGTCACCTATAATTAACCCCACCGGTGTATATTGATTGTGAAGCTGCCAAAATACATGCCGAAGAAGTGCGTCTTGCCCGTCTTGCCTCGAAAAAGTCATATTGGAGTGCTGTTCTAGTGTTTTTCATTATTCATTACATTAAGTATCCAGCACCCAGTCTTCGAGGTCTAATCGTGAGTTGAGCGTGTTGTGTTTTTTTGTTTTTTTCTATTTCATCCACCAATAGTCACTTCTGCAATGAAGAATAATTTTTTGGGCTATTTTATATCAACAGTACAGATATGGCAAGAAATTTGGGTAGATGGGCTTAATTGGCCACAAACCTTGAAAATGATGTGAATATTGTATTCCATCTTGAACTTGTACTCACATATAATTGCTGTGTGCATCCACACTGAATAATACACAAGAGAAAGCGGCAGCTACACTGCTTTCTTTAGCTTCCGACTTTTACACATGTTGTACCTGTGATATGATGCATTTCTATTTTTCAGCAGCAAGCCCCAACTCTAGTTTGTCAAATACAGACCTTGTTGTCGTAGAAGATGTCTATGAGGGTGGTGAAGCGCCTGGCCTGGTCCTTCAGGGTCAGCGTCAGCATGGGGACGCGGCGGATGAATACTGTGTCAAAGAGCCGAGCCATTTCCAGGTAGTCACTGGCACCCAGAGGCTGGAGAACAACCGAGCAGGTTACATACTGAAACAAAGTCAGACTTGTGCACATCACAGTGCAGAGAGTAAACAGTTTCCCGCGAAGCGCAGGCGCACAGCTGCCTGGTAAACGCACACAGATGCATGCACCGTGAATGTTATAGTGTGTATGTTTGGCTCAGGCTGATTTTCATTTTAGTCCCTGTCCTTGGTTCTTTGCAATTCGGGATGATTGCTCTCCAAATTAATGGGGACATGCCAACATATGTCAGATGGAAGAAGAAGCCTTGAAGCTCAGATGCCTGCAAAAGCTCACCGCTGTCCATCAGGCTTCAAATGTTACACACACACACACACACACACACACACACACACACCGCAGATTACTGTACCACACTGCTTTATTTGAGGCACAACGGGCTCAACTATTCACAAAATTGTCAATAGACTTGCTTTTTGACATTGAGCAGAAAATAGGACTGAGATGGAGGGAAGGTGATTCAGTTTGAGAGCAAAGGCTTGGGACAATACGTACCCGGAGGAGGGAAGAAACAGAACACAGAGAGGCAATAAAGAGGCAAGAGAAGTGCTTTGAATTTGAGCAGTTTTGATTAGTGATGAGTGGATTTTGTGCATGAGAGTGTGTGTTTGTGTGTGTGTGTGTGTGTGTGTGTGTGTGTGAGTCAAAAAGATATTGGGAGGGCTCCAGTGCTCAGGTGGTCTAAAGTACATACTGTGTAACTAGGATATCTGTGGTTTGATTCCATCCAGAGGTCAATCCCTATGTTTTCTGTAAGTGTTAACACCGTAAAACTAAGAATTACCTTGAAAAGGGGGAAACTCTGTGCTCCATTACTGTGAGTGTTATTTCATCATTTTCTTTTAAAGTTTTTTGACATATGTAGCTAAAGATGGTGATTATCTACAGCAACAGGTATCATTGATAAGTATATCCAATGTGTGTTACTGTGTCAACTGTGTTGTTTTACCATTACAGAAGGAGAAACTTGAGATTAGTAGGGAAAACAAAACACTCACTCTGCCACACAGCTCGTCGAAAGTGCAGTCAGCGATGGAGCCACAGGTCTTTTCCAGAGTCACGTCTCTGCCCAGCACTGTGAGCAGCCGAGGGCCTGTAACTATGGAAACACACACACCCAACAATAAACGGATCCTCATATCATGCAGTTTATACCATCACATTTACAGCTGAATCCTTAAAAACATTTAAAAGAAAACTATGAAGGAATGAAAGTTAATCTTAAAGAACAGATGTAAAATTTTTAATTGTACATTTCTATACATTGTGTTTATAAATGTAATTAAGCAAATGTTTTAAATATATATGTGAATACTAGAAAAAGCTAAATATCTTATATATAATAATATATATAATAAATATATCTATACTACACATAAACATATTTGTAAAACCTCTAAAACTTAATTTAAACCAAAATTTTAGCTTTAGTTTAGCTCTAAAGCGAAATTACGAGTTTTGTGTTGAAAACCACCCCTATTCTTATGTGTGGATTTTTTCTGCACAATATGACACCATATTGTTTCTGTAAATACTCAACAGTACGTCAAATCTGTGGCTGAGTTGTCCCCCCAAAAAGGAACTATTTACTCCTGTTTGCTAAAAACTAACATTACTTAATTTCTTAAAATTAAAGTATATATTGTTAAGATATTGTTAGAAATGAACGGGATTAGGGATGAGAGCCACAGACAGGGAAGTCTGACAGTATTAAGAGAACACCTTGTAGTGTTTGCCCTTTTCATTGGATTTGTGTGTTAAAATGTTGCATATTGCATACCATATCCTTTAATGTGGGAACAATTGTGGAACAAAACGAAACTTATCTCACTTTTTGTTACTTTATTGAATTATGTTATTTGTCTACTATCACTCAACAAAAAGTTAAAAGTGTTACAAACAGATGTTTTAATGTCTCTTTATGTAATGGAGGAAGTCGACCGGTGGACAAATCTTTATTTTAACTTCCTTACCGCTATTTTGTCTCAAGGCCTGCTCCTCAAAGAGCGCATCCAAGAAGGCCTCGGCACCAGGCTCCCCTGTGCTGAACAAGACACACACACACACACACACACACACACACACACACACACACACACACACACACACACACACACACACACACACACACCAAAATCAGAGAAGACAAAATAGGATATGAAATTAATAATGGTGAAGTGGCCACATCAAACGGTGGCTGCAAGGAGTGCGCAGGAGGAGGGGTACTTAGCTTTTCACTCCATCAGTAAAAAACAGGATGTTATGCTCTAAACACAAGCATTAGCCTGTGAATGCACGTCAGAATGAGATTGTAAAGTGTGTGTGTTCGTGTCTGCATGTGTGCTTGTGTTTTAACTCCAGGTAAAAGGGTGTGATGCGCCCCATTTACATACAGTGAAAAGACGAAAGCACTTGAAAGCTCCAATACTGTGATGAGCAACAGCGGTGTCATTCATACCTTGTTTGTCTGCGTGTGTGTGTGTGTGTGTGTGTGTGTGTGTTCCTAACAGCATACATGTAATGAGGAAAATAGAAAACTAGCTTTTAAAGCTCTACCATTTTCTCACATTCTATTGATTCCTCTTTCACTCTTTTCATGGATCTCTCAAGGTAATGTAGGTCTTTATATATCTCCAAGTCTGCTTCTCCCCATTTATCTATCTGTTTGCCTTCTCTTGCTGGCTAACTCAATAATGTGCACAAACATTTCCCGTGTGTGAATGCTTGTGTGCATGTTGTGGATGCAGGTTAATGTGACTCTTTACGAGACCTCTGCACAACCTCTGAGCTGAGCTGGATTGCAAACAGAGAAGCAAATAGGACCAATATTAGTGTGTGTGTGTGTGTGTGTCTTACAGGCAGTAGAGTTTCCCTGCTGCAACCTTGTCCAGCCTCCTGTAGTCAATCCCAGAGTCCAGGCAGATGCTGTGGCAGTTCCCCTGCACACACACAAACACACAACAGAGGGACACCTGAAAAGTCGGCTTGTCTATTTTTTTCTTGTTTTTCTAAATGATATATTTTTAATATGGTTGAAAAATAAATGATATTGTTTGTTTGTTATTGTAATCAAATCCTATAAATAGAATAAAACCAACAACACATTGTGTCACTCAGCCCTAAACTCACTGGTTCCTACTGAAGATGTAAATCATGAAAAACAAGCCATGAATATATACTCTAATTTTAAAGAAATTGCTAAATAATTTCTAAAACAGCTGGCCACTGTAGTTTTTATTAAACACTCCTAAAACATGTATAAATAGTGCATTTGTTAGGGACTATTTAGAGAAAGTGTTTGTGGGATTGACTCAGATAAACAAATAATAATAATGGTAATGGTTTGGTTCACTGATGTGTTTTTAATGTTTGATTGGCAACAATGGAGCTCTATAGTACAGCGGAGTAATAAACATCAGGTTTTGGTTACAGAGACAACTCTTGTTACTAGGATCAATTCATTGTTTTGGTCTTTTTATGGCATCACATTTGTTATAAAATTGTCATCGTTTCCCCAAAAGCTTCCACACAAAACTGCCAGACTTCGTTGTGAATCATTCATAGTAACTCATCATTTATCTTTTGAGCTAAAGATAAGAGGTAACGGAACCTTAGTTTCAAGGCTTGATTACACTTTAGAATTTCTTTCTATTTAATGTATTAATATACACCTAAAACACTGTAATCTCACTTAATGAAATATGTTGACCCACTACAGAAATACACAGTTTCTACACTGATGAGTATGCAATAAGAAAAATAAAGACCACCAGACCTTTCCTGTTCTGAAAATTAAAATACAGAAAATGTGCAACATATAAATGGAATAAACCTTCAGATTAGATGCTAGCTTTTAGGTAGAAGTTTGATCGTGTTGTGGAAATCTTTGAGATGACATGTAGCTTTGTCATCATTGTGAATTAAATTCTTGTGTTTCTAAATTATATATTATTTTTAATGCTATAAAATGTGCCAACATTATAAAACACTCTGCTTTACAGTGCCCGGCTGCTCATCTGTCATGCGACGAGTGGACGATACGAGCTTCGTGTCACTGCTCCCTTCTCAGTATGAATAATAAATCTGACTAAGAGCAAATAAAGAAGTGAACAAATGCGCGACACAGAAGGCAGGCGACATCTTACTTTCCTCTGACAGCGCTGGGATTTTGTGTCACTTCTTCATGCTTTATTGAGCCGATCTATTGTTCATGCAGCTATTCAAGTGTGTTACAGCAGGGGTGAACTTGTGATGCAGAGTTCAACTTTTCCAGATAGTGTAAAACGTCAACAGGATTCATGTCAGGGAGTACAGCGCAAACTATAATCATCATCTCCACCATTCTATCAAAGAAAAAAAAGGAATTGCATATCATCCCATCCAAGCCATCACCGGCTGACTGAGTATTCGACGACAGCTCCAGTAAATTATGAAATCAGTGAATCTCTGCCACTGGCCTCCTTAAGCTGCAGGATAATTAGTAATCATCACAAAGCAAGGGGACGGAAATACTCTATTCTTCTCCGCTGTCAACTTTTTATCTCCATGTCCGCTCACACAAACGGGGTTCCCACTCTGAGCCAATTGGCTGAATCAGGCTTAATAACAACCTGACAAACTCGCCCTCCCCCACGCACAAAAGGGAGGTGTCATTTCATCAACCTACTGTGACCCCACCAACGGGTAAATAGTGCCTCCAAAATGAAAAAAAAAAAAAAGAAGGAAAAAAACTTGTCACTATCGCCGCCACATCATTAGAATCTCAGTTTGTCTTTTCTCCTGCCATCTTCTACTCCCTCGCTTTATGAACCGTCTCTACCTACGGCAAAGACGGCTGATGCGTTTCTTGACGGAGAAGCGAGGTACAAATAAGAGAGGGGAACGAAGGAGGAATGGAAACACAATCAGTGATGATGATTCCATTGGTTATTTATAATCAGATGAGGCTGAGGCCTTGCAGGTCATTACTTGATTATCCATCTCGAGAGGATTGTCAAGTTCTCACTCCTCCAAGATTTCATCCGCCTACACATTGTGGTCTTGTCACCCCCCCATCCCCCCCCCGCTCCTCTCGCAGACTCCAATCCTAGTCTACAATGTACAGCCTCATCTCCAACTGTCCCTTTAGCCTTTTCTGTATATATTGCTGTGCTGCTCAACAACAATCCAATATACACACGCTAATAACATCTACCAGCTGCACAGTTTTTTTTAGCATTTACGATTGAAGCGATCAATGTATTAGTTGATCAACAGTTCAGACTCAGTTGTTCTGAGCAGAAATGACAAACATTCACTCTACAGAATTGGCAGCATTTCCCTGTTTTATATTCTTGTGAATTGATCAGATCTTTTGAGTTTTGCACAGATTTTAGATTTCTGTGTTTTCAGACATTTTATATGCTAATCATCTAATCAATTAATCAAGAAATTAAGAAACAGAGAAATCAATAATGAAAATAATCTTTAGTTCCAGCCTGGTCTAAATGTCACTGAATTAGTTCTCTGTGTTCATGCTATTCTACAATAACTAAAGTCAACACTTTCACTTAATTACATACTTAATGAACAAAATATGTGGGATTCTCTTCATGAAGTATATTGATTAGGTAAATCAGAGATATATTTGTTAACTTTGGAGTCTTGCTGCCAATTAATACACAAATACTGTGAAATAGTGACTTGATATTTTATATTAAGTTGAAGACCAGCAGTCAACGTCTGTTTCACTTTGTGACTTCCTTTGAAACAGTTACAGGATTAACTGATGAGTTGATAAACATTGTTGTCGATTAATGTTGTAATTGTCATTTTCATTCTCTGTTCTATATGATTGTACATTTAATATAATTACATTAACATATAATTTTAGGTTTTGAACTGTTAATTGGACAAAACAAAGTCTGAAATTATGAGCGTCATTTTTCATTATTTTCTGACATTTTTAAGACCTTACTCTTAGTTATAAAAAAAAAAAAGTATTGACAGGTTAACATCACATGAAATATAATCATAAATTGTAGCCTAGTTTCATTTCAACTTTTTGTGCAAGTGGTCTAAAAGCTGGCCTGCTATGTGCAGGTGACAGAGAAGCAGACAGAAAAAACTGCACTGCAAATTAAAAGTTTAACTACTTGCACAGAAGCATTCACAAACTCAGATGGGCGGGAGAGATAGAAGAGCGAGATGACAGACATGAGAATCAGGGTCTCTTTAGAAGAAAGTCATCCAAACACATGTAGCTCCAATCATGTCATTGTCCAAGCTGTCCACTGCTCTCTCTGGACCGCCGTTTAGCATAAAAACAGGGTGGCTTTTTTTTTTTTTTTGGTGGCTGCCTCTGCTCCCCTCTGCGCCCGCTCCCTCTACGCCATATCTTTCTCTATCCTTTACCCCTCAAAAAGTTGCTTTTGAGTTTTTCAAAGAGCGCGGTGCCATTGAGCTGCAACAAAAGCCAAGGATAGCTGACTATTGGGCCCTGATGAGGTCCACTCCCTCATTACCCAGCAGCAGAAAACATTTGATGCTTTTTTTGTTTGGCCCGGAGAATTGACCAGGCCTCAAAGAAATGCGGGGTGGGAAGGCTGAAAAAGAGACGAAGGGGGGAGAGACGGGAGGGGGAGAGAGAGGGAGAGGGGAGGAGGGGAAAGGTTGTCGTTCATTCAACCATGTGTGTCTTACAGCCTTGTGTGGAGGGAAAGAAGAATAGAGGGAGGGAGGGATGGAGGGGTCGAGAGAGAGAGAGAGACGGGGGAGAAAAGAGAGAGAGCTTAAAACACTGCCTTTATGCTGGCAAGTTCTGGACGACTCTTCTGACATCAAAGTGTTTTCACTAACTGTGGAGCTGTGAGTGTGTGGGTGTGGGTGTGTGTGTGTGAGTGACTGTGAGTGGGGGGTGTATCTGGTGATTTTATTCATTCTTGGGCTGTTGGTGGCGGGGGGGGGGGGGAGAGACATGACAATGTGAACACCCTAATTACACCTAATGATCTATTCCCTTAAAGTGTGACCGCCTTGGGCCAGCGATGGTTTGTTCTGAGAGGTCGTTCTCACAACCTCCCCCTGCCTCGGCTGCTCCTCTTGGGGAAACATCTTTTGAGCTGGAGGCCCCACCTTTCGTGATCCAGGACCCCACTGGACCCCCCACCCTCAACCCCTCTCGAGCTCCGTTGAGCCCCTAAGCCGAGCCGCTCCAAAACTCGGTGGAGTCTGTGCTACCTGCACCTGGCCAACAGAGGCTGCCCATGTTGGTAGCAAGACCAAGTTCAAAAATGGACTCCGCTTCAGTGCTGAGAGCTCTGCACTGGCTTAACGACTGTAAGAGAACAGACTTTGCATTTACTTAATAAATGATCAAATGGTTTAGGACCAAAATACCTCTCTGATCGTCTGGTGTAATATCAATTCAGGCCTTTATAAGAGTTTCCACCAATTTAGCATTTCACTTGAGTAAAATTGTCTGGCTCATGATGGACCGTTAAAAAAATAGAGGATAGATAGAAATCAGTGCAGCAGAACCAGTGAAATAGTCTTTTTTATTTCACACATTTTGTTGCCTACATTGCACAGAATGCCGACAGTTGGGTTGGAGATTCGGGTAGCAACTAATGTAGCCTTTAGCCGCTAACCTCAAGCAGAGATGAGGATCGGGCTACAGAGGTCTGGTAAGCTCACTTCTCTCTAACTCTGAACCCTCATATTCAAACTTTCTTCAGGGGACTCCAGTTACATCACTTGAGGCAATTTATCAGACTTCCCGCAGCTCCCTTTGGAACCACAAATGGCTTTATACAAACTTTTTCACACATGTAGTAGTACTCCCCAGTAATTCCAAATATGGGGAAGCTACTACTATGTCCTGTTTTGAGCATCAATACTAGCGTCAACAGGATCAACCCGAAGTGAATTTGGGACGAGCCTCAACATGTATTACCTTTAAATTACAGCAAAGATCAGCCTCAAGAGCTACACTATAAATCTGATTCTTATGCTAATTTTGTTTTGTTTAATTCTGCCATTTTATCCATTAAATGTAATTTATTCTGGTACATCAGCCTTGATGTGTAATGTGAAACACTTTGAATTTTCCCCATATAAAGCTACCTTGCCTTATGTGAACACTAACAGCATCAAAAGTGTATTAGTGAGGTATAAAAACCTATTTGTCCTCAGGTATACAAGTTAGTAACCCCCCCCCCATATTATCATAAAAAAGACTGCCTGAGAATCTATTTCAATGCACCACATCTACAAATTAGCCGTCTTTTCAGCTTCATGTAACAAATGAAGTGAAAACAGGGCAGAACATCAAGAGGCGAGTGGGCTGACAAAGACTGTGACAGAGGCGGAGAGCATAACAAGTATAGAAAAGGGGCTTTAAATGTAAATGTTAGTGAAGTTAGAAGTGAGAGCGACGTTTTTGAATTAAGTGTTGCCTTCAGATTGCAGGTGGCCTGCTTTACAAGTGAGTACATACAGTACAGTATAATGCCCCTGTGCGCATGCACGTGCGCTTGATCAAACACATCTGACACGTGCACACGCTTATAATAAAAACGCAGCAAAACATCAGTTAGGCAGCAGGAAATAACAAGCCAGGGGGACTGGATCAATGAGAAAGGCGATAAATACAGAGAATTCATTCCTTGTGTTCAAGGATTTTTCCTTTATTAATTTGTTTTGCAGAAGCAAGATACTGATATGAAAGAAGTGAGGTACGCCCTCGAGGCATACAATGAGTGGCTCTGCACTGCCATTAAATGCTCTGGAAGACAATGACAGTCATCAAACATCAACGTCCATTTGGTTTTGGCAGGCTGCCGGCTCTTGACAGGCAGTCCTTCTCACCAAGGTCTTCGCTGGAGGACCACATCCCCTCTCATTCCTCAGTTTTCCTTTCTCCATCATCCTGTTTTTATTTATATAATTCTTTTTCTCTCATCACCAACTCAACAGCACGTAGCAAATTATGACACAAAAAGAAAAAAAAGATAGATAAAGAAGATAGAGAAGGAGAGTGGGTCAAAAGATGGGTTAAAAACAGCAAGAAACCCAGAGATACTCAAAGTTGCCTCAGGGTTGTTTTCCCCCCTTGGCAGCATTGTGCGCAACTGCAATCGAACAAGCGGATGGGAAAATAAAGTCACTATTCTGCTACCAAAATACAGAGGCCTGACCTTGGGTGAGTAAAGCCAGCGAGCAGAACAGGATAGTAATAGAATAAAGAGCTGGGATAGAGGGGTAGAGAAGGATGGGCGAGGAAAAGGGGAGTGGAGAGGGAGGACAGCTTGTGAGAGAGAAAGAGCGTCTTAGTTACAATACTGGCAGTGTCCATTAAAAAAAAAAAGCCCTTAAACGCTGTATTTTACAGAACTCTAAGCTTTGCCATGGCTACAAAGAAAAAGAAGCCTAAACTACTGAATAGATTCCCTGATGGTCTACAGAGACGTTAAAAAGGACAAGAAATTATAAATGACTAGTAAACAAACTAAAAAGCAACAAGCAGTCAGACTTTTAGGTCCAGTGGAGCTGTATGCTTTCCATATCTGGCAAGTGGCTCTACTTAATAGTTTGTACATGATCTAAAGATGTCTTATTTTTAGGATTAGGAAACTGGATGATTTCAGGGGGGAAGGGATGCTGAGGAAAAAGGGGGTCCCAACTAATCAGAAGTCAATAGTTAAATAAAGACGTCAACCCAAGCGGACAGAGGCGGTGGATTAACCTCTACCACTCCAGCTCAGGTGATAGGGAGGAGAGGTCAAAGGCTATTTTTACTTTTTAACACCCTCATTCACTCCCTCACTAACTATAGAAACACACTCCGGCATTCACATACTGGAGCGAGCTGCATCAGGGAGGAGGACTCGCAACGCTGGTCCCTCAAGCATTAATTCAATCTATTAAGGGTCAGCTAGTTAGCAGCGTGACCCCGCTAAAACACGCTTTAACTTTACAGAACAGGCCGCTATAGAGAATGCCTCGCACCCCCAAAAAAACCTCAGACCCCGAAAACCAGATGGCCTCACAAAGGGGAACATGGTACCCTGAAAGAGAGGAGGTAGTGCGGGGCAGAGAGGGACAACAGGCATTCAGGACCTTGATGAGGGTGGATTAGAGGGGGCATGGGTGCCGCTGGGAGAGTGGGTGGTGAGCGCGGTGACTCCAAGGCCTCCTCGGTTGTAGTGCGTTCACATTTGTATGTGTGTGTGTGTGTGTGTGTGTGTGTTTGGAGATACAGTGGAGCTCTGTTGACCCTGAATCTGTCCGTGGCCTGGGTGCTGCAGAACAACAATGATCTGTGTTGCTATTCCCCCCCCGACTCACCTTGAGGTTTGTGATGCAACAGGTAACAGCTCCATGTAATGGGATCATAATAATCTTGCAACAACATACTAATAATCATTTCGAGAGCCTCAACAATAATTGAGACATAAGGACAACCAGACTAATAGTGATATCAGCTTATTTCACCTCATTTTATATGAACTCATATTTTACCGTAGGTTTGGTTAACAAAGAGTTACGAGAAAGATGTGTCCAGGAGGCAGAGTTTTACTTTATAGCTGAAACATATTATTCTTAACAATTTAAGAACTGGTTATTGTAAACAATTGAGTCTGTTGGACAATCTGTGTTAAAATGATGCTTTCTAAATGACTTTAAGTGCTTTTTCCTGGATAATGTACTGTATTTTGTTTTTTGACATATGAACCTTTATAGTACATGTTCCAATAGATCAGTGATATATTGTTTTTGGAATATTCTAAACCATTGTGCTAATACAATTTTAATACAGGTGTTCAATTAAAGTGTTATCTATCTGTCAAGTCAGCATGGCATATACTGTATAAATGTGTCTATAAACACTTGGGAATCACTCTCGTGGAAGTTGTGAAGCCGAGGAGTCACTTCTCCCCGGCAACCCAACGATGCCAGGTCAGAATTTACCGTCGTTTTGCATCTACTCCACCACAAGCAGCTGATACATGTAAGTCACAGTACGTAAAGTATAAGTATAAGTTTATATGTTTGAGATGTGGACAGAATGAGTGGTCCCATTTGTAAAATGAAACTTTTCTTTGTCTGTTTCGGTTGTTGTTTGGCTCTACTGAGTGTCTGTCAGTTTTTCTTATGAAGAGTGAAGAATAGGCTGCACATTTGTGGCCTAAAACGCCGCAGTTGCTAGCCTTTACTGTTTAGCCTAAATACCAATAAAAGATGCAAGAATGCTGCCCTCCTCTGTTGCAAAATTCATGACAACAAATTATTATGCAATTATTTATGATCATGATCACTCCAAACACATCAATGATCATCTGAGATGCAGGCAGGATAATGGTGCTACCTGCTTAAATTGCAAAGCAGATTTTTCGCTGGAAATGCTAACCACCGCATCGCTCCCCCCCAACCCCCCCCATACTTTTGAAATGCAAGCAGTCTGGGTCAGTCACCCAGCTCATCCGCCCATCTCTCATTCACATTACCTGTACCCACTCACGCTCTTTTCCATCTCTCCCTACCTTTCTCTCACTGCCCTGGTATGATCAAAGACAGCTTTGTGACACTGTGCGTGGCATCCAGGAAGCAGAAAACATCAAACCACTAAAGAGCAACTTGCAAAAAGACAGACACGGAGGGACAGAGGCGCACATGCAAGTGCGTGTATGTGTGTTTATGTGCGTATGATAAATGAATAAATTAACAAGACAAAAGAAAGGGATGACTTTGTCTCTACCTTCAGCACGTCGATGAAAGGTAGGAAGGTGTCCCTCTGAAGTCCGTTTTTGTACAGATCTGAAAGAGGAGGGGAGGGCCTGTATTAGAGCTGCTGTTTAGCCTCCTAATAATGTCATTCCCCCGCCGCAGATTGGCAGATAAAGTGGCTATTGATGAACTGAAGGATGGGTGGGGAGGCACGACAAAAGGACTGGGACCAGGAGAGAAAAATGGATTTCTCTACCGGCAGCGGCAGCAACATAAAATTCATTACATTCCCAAACAATGGTGGCGAGAGAAAGGACTGTCGCCTTTTCAGCGCGGACAATGTCCACAGCAGCTCGCTGAATAGAGGTTTCAATTAGCTCGGCTGGAACAAATTACATCTGAAGTAGCATCCGTGATAGACAGATAAAACAGATAGGGATTCACACACAAACATGGACAAAGACGCACAGGCATAGACACACATGCAGACGTGAGCTCGCTCCAGCTGTCAATGCAAACAAGTGGTCGTTGTTGATGTTTGGGCTCAAGCTTATTACAGTAGAACCTGACACACTAATAACACTCGCTTGATAACTCCTATACTGTAATGGACTGTGCTGTGTATGAGACATTGCTATTGCCAAGGTTAAAGCAAAGGAATAGTTTTTTTTTTTTTTACAAGATCGATACCACTCTGATGTCTGTACAGGAAATATGAAGCTGGAAACAGAAGACTTAGCTTAGCACAAAGACTGGAAATTGGAAAAAGGTGAAAATAGCTAGCCTGGCTTACAAAGCCTTTCAGCACCTCTGAAGTTCACTAATTAACATGTTATATCTCATGTGAAGTGTAAAAACAACACACATGGTTTTCCACAGGGTTGTTTTCCAGACTATTTCTTGGCCCGAAGCAGTGAAATGCTGGAAATTGTCCGGCATATAACTGCCCGTAAAACCACATTGTGTCGAGCTTTAGAGGTATTTGTGGGTAAATTTTGTTGACTTTGGAAGAGCCATGCTAGCAGTTTGCCCATTTCCAGTCATTGTGCAAAGCGAAGCTAAAGGGCTGATACAGTAGCTTCATGATTACTGTTCAGATGTGAGTGTAGTATTGTTCTGCTCACTTAACTCTCCACAAGAAAGCCAATAAGTGTATTTCCCAAAATGTCAAACTATTCTTTTGTATGCTTTGAAAAGTGTGTTAAATCACACCAGGAGCCAGCTATTTTTTTATTTTATTACACTATTTCTCATTATATTGAACTGTTGATTGCTTTAGGTAGATGTAACCGATGCCTCTGTGAAGGAAACGCATTACTTGAACTTAATTATGTTAATCAAAAAAAGCTCACACAGACTTAAAGTCCATTGACATAAACTGTGCGTGAGATCCAGTGCACTGAGGGTGTTCCACTCTAAAAAGACACCATTTATCCCCCTAACCCTCTTCAACCCATTAAACTCCATCAGTGTATAAAAACAATGAAACGCTACTTTAGCCGATCTAGCAAAAATCTATTTCTAAACTCCCCCTCCAAACACATCTAGGGCTTTTTGATACCAGCATCTCCACATCAATAAAGATGGAAAATGTATGCCTTTCATGTCCAGTTGTTCTCTTATGGCTTTCAGTTTTCCATTAACCATGTAATTAATACCAAGTAGGCTCTCTATCAAGTTTGCATGGTTTGGCGCTTTGTTCTTAATAGCGAGTAAATATCAGAGATGCGCGTCTTTGTCTACGAGAGCCATCTTGCTGCCATCCACATCGTACCCACTCGAGACTTTTAGACATCAACATCTTCCTGGAGAGAGAAAGACGTCAGATGGCACATCATGCATTTATATCCACCTTGATCACCGCCTTGCTCATTCTTTCTCTAACCTTTATCCGCTCGCAATAAATGCGACATCAAAGCCTGTTTAAAAGGTTGTATCGTGGTAGCGAGAGCTGTATCAAATGTTCCTCGCCTTTTCCGCTGGTTAAATTGCTGTAAAGGTGTAGTTTTGTGAAGCTCAATTGATTGTCGATGGAGCCGTGCTCTTCTGGATAAAAGTATTAAGTGAATAATGAAAATGTATGTAAAGTAACTGAGAAATTTGCTGGTTCAAAAGGAGGAGAAGCACACATTGATGTTCTGGGAATATTACTAGTCTTTTTGGCTGCAGGCAGAGGGTGTAGTGTTTGTTGAGTAGTTAAATGGACCTGCAGGTCTAACGCATTGATTGAGAATATTTCACTGTTTTCTTTCTCTGTTCTTCTGAGCTGAGCTTTCTACAGAAGCAAGACTTCTTTGCATTCTTGGATGCTTGCATTAAGCGAGGCGCAGATCATTGTGAGCCTCTGTAAACATTCATCAAACATGTTGCAAAACTCTTCTCCAACATACCATGCTCTATTCCCCCAAAGTACTATGATTTATACATCATATAGAGAAAATAACTCTCCAAAAGCCTCCAAAATAACTTTTATTTTGGAGAATAGTGTAGGGTTAGAAGGGTGATCTTTACTGCACAGCCTGGAACATTTAGTTGGTTAAGTTTGTGCGGATAATCCTGATGAAAATATGAATCAGTAAAGTTCTCTTGCTTATTTTTTGTTTTTACATTCAGTATAATTGAATTGAATTTGGCTGTGGGTATATTAGATATTTTCCAGGTGTAAATCGGCCTGACTTCAGAGCATACACAGGTAACCATCTTAGCTATTTACTTGACAGCGTGTTTCATAATAATATAATTAATAAGCAACGGATAAAAAAAAAAACACACATACTAAACAACAATATGTGTGTGCTCACACACTGGTCATCGTACCATCAGGTGGTCTGTTGGAGGTGGCCACCACCACCACTCCGGTCTTGAACAGCGTCTCAAACAGCTGCTTCAGGATCACGGCATCAGCAATGTCGGTCACCTGACAGAACAGAACCAGAGAAGAAGAGAGAGACATTCATGTACTGTATAATTAACCTTTTCTTGCCACACCACACGTGTGTGCGTGCGTGTGTGTGTGCGTGCGTCTGAGGTCAAACCATGCCATCAACACTCCATGTTGATTAGTGTCATTCAGGTGTGCTCATTCAGTCCTCTGTGTCTGGTCATGGTCATCCACACACACACACACACACACACACACACACACACACACACCACTTGAACTGACTGCAAATGGTCACGAAGCAGCTTTCTGCTGGGGATAAGTAGCTGAGGCAAGGCATCGCGGGCCCAAGCTAATCAACTGAGCCGACGTGAGGATGACTGAACGCAAGCGAGAAAACAACAGGAAGAAAAGACGGAGCAACGTGAGTCCAGACTGGGGTCACGATGGCAAACAAAGCTCCTACCCAAGATGGCCATATAAAGGCATATAAAAAAGGTGTGCGCGCGTGTGTTGTATAAACTGGATACAAGGCAATACTAGGTTATAATACATAAATCCAATTCAACTGTTCGCTGCCTTTTTCATCTCCATCATTTCCCACAATAAACAAAGGTCGATTACAACACTGAAGCAAGGACGTTTGTGAGTCGCTGGCCGTTAAATGAAGAGCTCTGACCTTTCTATTAGTAATCCAGTGCTCTCACTTTTGTTCTTATTCTCTCATCTCTCTCTGTTTCACCTCTGTTGTTCTTTTGAACACCCATGAAGGGAGAAATCACCCGTGATGCAGAGTAGTCAGCACGTATACAACACTCCCGATTCAACATGATGGCCGACTTATACCAGCATATTGTAAAAGAAGTTGGGAGTTATTTCAGGTTTCTGTTGTTGCTCAAAGTCGTCAGTGCCAATTGTCATTTACATTTAATACATAGATAACATTTTCCTACAATGTGACGCACATATCAGCAAAAAAAAGAAAAGAAAAAGAGACCCTCCCTTGCAAAATGATTGCTGTAAATAAAGAAGAAACATTATGACTCAGACTGAGAGATATATTTCAAGTTACTTGGTATAATCTTCAGATGTCAGATTTTTGGAGCGAAACCTTTTTGAGAACTCGGATGTCTTGAATAAAAGGAAGACTTCTGTCCCGCCCTCTCCTCTTCCTCCCTCTTACATACTTTCCTGTATATAACAGGCACTTCTAATGGCCATACCCACAGCATATGCCTCCTTTCATACTCTGGAGAGTCTTCTGCTTTTTGCATATTAGCCCCACTGCCCTTGCCAATACTTGATTAACATTTGTGTTAAAGCCTTGATTTCGCTAAGGAGAGGTGGCTAGGGGCATCAAATTAGTGTGTGTGTGTGTGTGTGTGTGTGTGTGTGTGTGAGCGAGCGAGTGAGTGATTGTGTGTGCTCGTAATGAGAATCAACAGAAAGCCAAGGCTCTGTGTCTCCCTGAAGGGGCCCCCATTTTCTCCGACCGCAGGATTTTATTTTCATTTCAAAAGAATCATTTAAAAATGACCTTTTATACAACCTGGATTTGTTTATTCATGTGCCCTCAACATGGGCATAGTATGAGGGGCAATATTGATTGCTGAATGAGTAGGGAAAGAGAATGGGTACCCACAGAATGAGAAAGGTGGAGGAGACTGATGTAGCACTTGTGGAACACAAAAATAATGGTGCAATCTCCGTCAGCCAATGCTGATATTTAAATGAGCATCCAATTACTCAAGCGACTGTCAGTTTACAGCGAGGCACACGGGTGCCAAATTAAACCTCTTTTGATGTTACACCTCTTTATGTACACAACCTATGAGCAATTTCAGAGGCTGCACGGTGACTGAGGCCCTGAGACAATGACGCTCAAGCGTTTTCTTCTCACTCTCCTCCTTCCTCTCTCGCTCTCTTCCCATCTTTGCATCTCGGACCTCTTAATGGCGAGTATTCATTAGGGGAGCCGGGTGGGGGCCGTAAAAGGAGGGAGGGGGGCTACAAATTACTGATAATGGCACGGCGCTAATGAAGAGAATGGAGAAATGTCATTAGCATTTAAGAGGATAAGATCCATCTGACCCGCCGCCGCCAGTCGCTTTCTAGCTCCACTCACTTAAGGAAGCAGGAGAGTGCGACTGATACCCACTGCCTCATTTGCATGGCTGAGTGGAGGAGGATGCTGATTGGTATAGACACCCCCCCTCCCCAATCCCCAACTCTCCCAACCCCGCAACCTCTTGTTTATGCATCACAAACAACTCGCACATGTCTGCTTGTTTCCCCTCCATTCACCGGTAGCAACAGTCGACAAGCGAAAACAGCAAAGCTGGCGACAGCAAACAAAACAAATCAATGAGAACGCGTACAAACAGCCATGCAGTTTAAAATGTGAAAGACGGACGGATGAAAGGAGCAGCTCTTGATCCTCGCAGATGCATAGAGAGTAATTAAAGGGAGCAAGCACACCTTCTGTGACCTTTGACCTGCTGGCATTAACTGTAATGATATCAGTAAGAGGAACAACATTGTGCTGCTAACAGATGTGTTTGGCTGGCTAATGATAAAGACAGACGCACACGTCTTTCTCTACTGGAGTGAATGAGCAGCTACCTCCCAGAGAATAGAGAGAGCTTCAGTAGTGGCTCTCTCCTTTGAGCGTAGAGTAAAATAATGAGATGTTCTGCAACACTAATGGCTGATGGTGCCTTTTAGTTGTGTAAATCCAGTGTAAAAAAAACTATGGGCGACTTGCTTGTAATGGTTTGGGTGAGTGCATGAACAAGCAACTGGAGCAGATCACTCACTCAACTGACTGCTGCAGTTTCATGGCAATGACAATGAAATGTTATACCTTGATGTAATGTGAGATTACAACATTTTTACTGCTACTACTGCACTGGCAAATTACTACTGTGTTGTATACTAAAGGAGAGAGGATGTTTCATTGCTACTGGGAGTCATTTTACAATTATGCTGCATCTAAAAAGGCCACTAGGTGTCCCCAGTCCTGTTTTTGTGAGGATATTGAGATCAGATGTATTCAATTGCCCAGACAGGAAAGACACAGGCTGTGACTGAACACTAATTGTCATCTCAGATTGAACACTCAACACAGAACTCAGAATACTCAGAGTGCAAAATTGTACGTGTTTTTTCCCCGCTTTTCCTGGTCTAACAAAAAAGGGTAAATCACAAAGCAGTTACTTCTGGACACATAAGAAACTAAATCAGTTCTTAGATTTCTGATGTGCAGTCGCTGTGTATATGCCAAAGTCTCATGACCTGCTGCGTCTTCTGACTTTGGCATTAATATAGAACATAACTGCTGTTGGCTTGCAATTCCCCTGAATATTGAATATGCCATTTGCTAAAATATGTTTGAATAATGTAGAAATAAATACTTTAAGCATGACAACATGACCACCTCTTGCAAAAGTTCTGCTATTAATTAGTAGATTGACTGCAGGTCAGATTGACTGTTGTGTAAAGATTTATTTGGCATTTGAAGTTTTAAACATGAGCATTGTACAGCATCTTGTTCATTTGGGATATCTTTCTCTTTGTAAACTTGTTTAAATCTTTAAGATATTATAAAGATATTATTTATAATATGTGCACAATATGCCCCTAAAGACGTATTTACTTTGAATCTTTGGCACATTTTAAGGACTTTATGGGTGTATTTAATCCTTGCAGTCAAGAGGTATTTTCTTTACAATAACATACCTGCCATTATTACATAGAGTTGTACTAGCAGTATGTTTACCAGTATCACCTATTATTTAGTTCTAGTGTCAGAGTACAACTGTTTTAAGTAAATGTATGCAGTTGATATATGAGGTATCAAAACACAAAACAGTAATGAGATTTCTTATTGTCTAGTTTGCTACTTGTAGCTAACGTTCAAGCAGGTTTTAAGAACAGACCAACACACACACACACACATCCTGTAACACACTCCCTCACCTGAAACTCGTCAAAACACAGGAGGCAGGTTTCACTGCTGATCTCCATGGCAACCGGAGATATGGGGTCATAGGTGAACATTTTCCCTAGCCTTCGTTTTGGCAGGCTTTGTTTCCTCCGATGGATCCCTTTAAGCAGTACACAAACGTCAGGCACATCTTGAAGCACACCTGCATCGGCAACCCAAACCCAATGACAATACTGCATAAAGCAGTAATTTCACCTGTATGCATAATGGTAGACAATTAGCAGGAGGGCTTCAGGACAAACAGAGAGATAAATATAGCATCTCCAGCGACACGAGTCAGAAAACTTCCAGAAAGTCATGCAGGCCAACCCTCAGCAGATAGTGCCACGGAGTGCGAGGACAATACTAACTTTTGTGGATGTCCAACATGAAGCCATTGAAGTGGACTCTCTTTTTACGAGTGTTTTCCACACAGGAGTAAAACATATCCATGAGCATGGTCTTCCCTGTGCCTGAAAGGAAGAGGGGGGTTAAAGAAAAAGCAATCATTTGCACTTCTTTATTGATTTAGCAACATAGAAAATGCCACAGCAATGTTTATTTCTATGATTAAAACACCTTTTCTATGTGTGATCTTACCAACATCTCCATAGATATAGAAGCCTTTGGGTGGGGGTGGTGGAGGAGTGAGATCCTCCTTTGGGGGTAAAAAAAGAAAAATGAGGAAACGATTGTAGTATGTTTGTTTTATATTAAATCTTTTAACAGATGATTGTGATCATAAGCAACAATGCACAACAGTTGACCATAAATCAATAAGGTTATTCAAATGAATGCATGAATTCATCCCTTAATAAAAGCACAAAACACTATAGCAGGTGACCTAAATAAACTTCGTTATATTCATTACCATATAAGACTGAATCATCGTTTAATAAACAAAGTATGCTGAGGCATTAAGCCACCACTACAGTGTGAGGTTTCACATTCTCCAGACTAGCCCACTGCAGGGGAGGAAGACAAAGGGGATCTAATCAACAAGACAAGCCAGGGTTCCCACGAAAGAAAAGCATCATCAGAGGAACAATGGGGGGATTTGTCAGACAAAACGGAGAGGACTGGATGAGGCTCCATACGAGATGGAGTGGACTTGTCTGTGCAGCCTGTTTAGCGCTGCTAATTGTGATACGGTACTGTTGCATTGAGGTGCTGCTGGAAGTCATTGTGCTGCCTGCCTCCTATCATCAAAAGGTCTTTGCTTCAAAAAAACGTCTTCTGTGTGACCAAGCTGAGAATATCGAGTAAAGCCAAATGTCTCTAAAGAGGACCCAAGCCAAGTAAACAATGTCACCAGTTTAATCATGACAGGTTTGTGATGATGACTTGGGAGCATATTTGTATACAGGAGGACAAACGATCGATGGTTTATATAAGGTTCAACAACAGCGTGGTTGAGGATTGTAACCGGGAAATAGATTTGGAATTAACTGGGCACTAAATAGAAAGGTTTGTCCTCTTAAAATGTAATTTAGCAACTATTTCATGGAGCAGTACTCAGTGTCCACTGCACAAGGAGCACTTGACTCTGGTAAATGCAGACAATGGCCAATTGAAGACTAAATGAAAAAAACAAACTTGTTACCCATCCTCTCTCTCTGCCCTCTCCCCGCTCCCCCTCGTACCCCCTTCATCCCTCCATCCCCGCGTGTCCTGTGCTGGAGTGAAATACTGGAAGTGCAACAAGCCTTTCCTGTCTGCTCTGGCATAACAGTGTGTGACTTCTCCCTGACTTCCCAAGCTGCTCTCTGGCATGGTGGGGTAATTGTCAGTGGTGGCTGGAAGCCATTCTGCCACGGCAGAGTGGAGAAGGACAAGGCTGTCCCTCAGTCACTCTGTCTAGTTGAGCTCAGTGGCCTTGTCTCACCTCCTGGTGGAGGATATAGACTAGCATATGAGTGGAAAGTTCACCTGCAGGACATGGCCACTTTGGCTTTGAAATGAATTCAGGAACATTGCTTTTGAAAATGTTTATCTTCAGCCAGAGATGTCATGTCTTTCACTAACAAGGTTAATGGAGCGATTGTGGGAGTCTTAGTTGAGGTTTAACTGGTACGACTGTGCTACTGGAGACCTACAATGTACAGGAGGACTCTATGATGCATGTCTGACTAGAAGAGGGTGGCTCTCTCTAAACAATAGCCCATTGTTAGCCGACCATCCGCAAAACCACGCCTCATTGGGTCAATATTAAGTCAAGTGTACTCTCCTCACAGACTTGGTCAGTTAGTGAGGACAATGGCGGCACTTTCACAGAGACCACAGACACCAAAAGGACAGTGGTATGACCTGATTCAAACCAGAATAATTGCATAAGTACTCCAGTCAGTGTGTATGTGTGTCTGAAAGAGAGAGAGAGAGAGAGAGAGAGAGAGAGAGAGAGAGAGAGAGAGAGAGAGAGAGAGAGAGAGAGAGAGAGAGAGATAGAGCGCGAGTGTT
>JAVQJD010079506.1:0-29926 GCA_036023655.1 Nannoperca australis
ATCAATATGTCCAGGTAAGAATACAAACAGAAAACATACATAGCTATGCGTAAGGTGCTGTACTAAAACTGTGGACACTTTATTTTAGATGGTAATGGAGATGGAGGCCAGACCAAATCCACATATATGTTCATCTTTGTTAATATTTTGTAGTTCAGTGTACTATGAGTGACAGTATTTTCTTCCAGAGTGAGACTTGTTTGCAGAGTTGTGAATGAAAAAGCTCAATTTGAGACTTGTATGATGTGTTTTGTTGGTAAGAAAGAGTTTTGGAGGTAAAATTAACTGTTTAGCTTGTATGCATATTAGTATTGCAGACTGTGCTAAGAGTTTTGAAAAAGTGTTTCAGTATTGACCAATGCTTGTTAGCAATTGAAAAAAGCTGTATTACAAACTACCAGAGGTCCCCAGGTAATACTAGTCCAGTACGAATAGGGCTTTAGAGGGGATGGCACAGTCTTCTGTTGCAGCCTCGCTTCATGAACCTGACTGCTAACACAGTAAGCTGTAGTTGTGTAGTTTAACATAATCCTGGTTACTGTACTTTTACTGAACTTTGATGTTACTTTTAAATAAACCTAAACTATGAGTGGATCCAGCTAAGTGATTGAGGAATCAATAAGAGCAACAAAAGAGATTAAACTGTTCCTGTTAGCTGCTACTGCTGTCTATATTCAGGTGTCATTGCATTATTGTGGGTGATTCATCTTTGTTATACTTAGTGGAGAAGGAAATAAAGGAAACAGATTACGACCAACAGCAGTAACTTGAGCCTATTAACATCATCAATATTGTAAAAAACACTGCACCTTAACAACACTGCAAGTTTTTATGATGATCTCTAATCTGTCACTTCTTCCCTCAGGTCGGCATAGACTTCACAGCATCTAATGGGAGCCCTCGTGAGCCGTCCTCCCTCCACTACATTAACCCGCTGGGCAGCAATGAGTATCTCGCTGCCATTTTAGCTGTGGGACAAATCATACAGGACTATGACACGTGAGTATCTAACGCCGCTTTCTTGGTTGTTGAATTGTTCAGATAGGACTACAGTAATTTTAAAATAGTTTACTATTCCTAAATGGGTAAATGTTTTGGCCACTTTATTTGCAGGAAGGGTGATTAAATAAAGAGAATTAAGTTAAGAGATGACTAAGTTTGGGTTAGGGTTAACCATTTGACCATCCAAAGACTGATAGCATAAGATGGACCTGGCACCATATAAGAAAGAATGATCCATTGGTCTCAGTGTCTCTACAAACCTTAAAGTCACAGTAAAAATATTGAAATACTAGAATATCAACAGTGACCTGGTTTCTTCTTCTTCCATGTACGTCACTGTGGGCATTGCAATAAGAATTAAACTGCTTTATCAGTTCCATAATATCCATTTTAATCCCATCATGTACCCAAAGAACCACTGCACTTACACGCACAACCATCTATTTTTACTGTTTTAGTATATATGTTAAAAACAAGATTTTCAAGGACTAAGTTTATGTCACTGAAAACATACTGAAGACCACCAATAATGCATAGATTTATGCCATTTTAAAAATAATTTAAAATATAAAAGATACAATTCTCTCTTAAAAATTCAATTAAAGTGTCATGAAAATCACTGTATAGCTCAAAAAGACAATGAAGACACATTACAGAAAAGATGTGTTTTTTCTCTTAGTGCGAAGCCTTTTTACAATATTGCTTCATTTTTCTAGCAGCTCTAACCTTGTTTCTCTTTGAATGTGTTTATTTGTGAAAAAGGTAACAGGATTTCCTCCGCTGTTTAAATCCAGTTGAATTTGTGAAAAAAAAAAAGGTTTAACTAACGTTCCAATCTGTTGTCATGGTTTCCTCCTCAGTGACAAAATGTTTCCTGCTCTGGGATTTGGAGCTCAACTCCCACCAGACTGGAAGGTGTGTGTGTTTGTTGTTGTTGTTGTCATTGTTGTGTGTGTGTGTGTGTGTGTGTGTGTGTGTGTGTGTGTGTGTGTGTGTGTGTGTGTGTGTGTGTGTGCACGCATGTGTGTGTGACACAGGGAGAAAGAAAGACAGAGATGGGAGGTTGTCAAATGCAAACTTACAGTTAATTGAGCCTATACTGTACATGTATTTTACACATAAACACAGATAAAACTGTAAGCATTATACATGCATATTCACATGATTACGCAACTGTCAACCCATCTGTGTTACCATGGCACTGAGCTGATGAAAAGGACAAAGGAGAGAGAGCGGCACACACACAAACACACAGAAAGAGAGAGTGAAAGAGGTAGGGAGGGAGGGAATATGTGTGGGAGAAATATATAATATTTTACAGTGTAGTGAAGGATGAATATCAAGTTTATTGTCTGTGTTTCTCGTCTCCTCAGGTGTCACACGAATTTGCCATCAACTTTAACCCCACCAACCCCTTCTGTTCGGGTGAGTTACGCCACTGATGACCCTGCTGCAACCTTTTCACATTTACAAGTCATGCCTCAATTTCTTTATTTTATTTTATTGGACTGATCTGTGTGGCAGCACCAATGCTGGATTTCTAAGGCAAATACCAAAACAAATATTTTAGATTGTAAAAAATCTGATAATAATATTTGAGCTGATACTTCTTTTCTTACGTGATCACATAACATAAACACACATTGGTAGGGTTCCCCTAAAGTTGGTAATTGAACACGTGACCAAAAAAGGTAGTAAGCGGGACATTCTACAGTTGATTCCAAGTATTTTATGTTGTCACTGATCTTAAACTACCTCAAACATACGTTTAGGTCTTCTGAACTGCAATATCTTACTTATTAGCAGATATGTATACAGATACTGAAAAGCTAATATTGCCCAATATGTGTCTTTATAGAAACCCTGTAAAGCCCATTGTATGTGATACTGAAACAAACAGACCTGACTTTACGTAACAATTAATAAGAATCAGCTGAACCTTGACCTACTCTCGACACCTCACTAGCATTCTGACTTGTTTTCTGTTTACAACTTTATAATGGCATCCGCTGAAAACCCTGTCGCTTATCTATACTTATAGGTTGTTGTCTTCTTTGTAGCCTGGACCCACATCTTCTGCCAGCAAGCTGCACTTACAGATAAGAGTTACAAAGCTGTCTCGTCCCTATGAAGATGTAATTTGTTATTTGTCTACAAATACACTGTTGGGCCCAAATTAAAATATGACTACACTAGTGTTGCATCAGCGAAAAGGTTGCCATTACTGTTTGAGAGACTGAAACAGAATTAAAGATCAATTAAATGGACAGTAGAATATAGTCCCGTTTCCTCTGTAAAAATTCAGACATAAGGCTGCAATGTTGTTGTGCCTCTGTGGAAATAAATAGAACACTATGGGGAAAAACAAAAACATCACTGCAATAGAAACTAGAGTATTCTTCAGTTTAACAAGAATGCAAGGCAGCCAGTATAAAAAGAAAAAGACATGCATTCGCCAGATCATGTGACAGCAGCAGGTGCTGCACTCCTCTGTGAGCATCTTGCTGAGTCTGAGTAAATAACACCTTCACACTTCACCGACACTTTCTACTTAGGACACTTGTCTAAATTGGCCGTATGAATGCCATTGCACACTATGGCACCATACAGTTGCTCCTGACAATTCAGACCAGCGAATAAGTTGGATAAGTGCATTCTCATTCATTTGTTGATTGTGTACAACTCTAAAGAGGTAAAATGACTGGAACTCCCCACCAGTCGGTCACAGCTGAAGAAGCTTTTTGGACGAGATGCTTCAAGATTCTACAGCAAGTCAAATTTCCTTTGACTAAGCACTTCAAGATAGCATATAATCTTTGTTTACAAATGTTCATTGACATTGCCCCCCTCTCTGAGCACATGTTGGCTGTCGCAAGATTTCAAACTCTATAGTTAAATAGTATCGTGCAAAAATCAAGCGAGTTTATTATGCTGCATGCTAGTGGGCCATTGGTTGGTCGGTCAGTCCACCACTTTGGTCCAGAATGAAAAATCTCAACAACTACTGGATGGATAGCCATGGCATTTGGTATATACATTCATGGACCCCAGATGATGAATCTAAATGACATTGGTGATCCCAAGAACCTTCCTCCAGTGTCACTACAATTGTCATGTGGTTTTGGGTGAAATGTCACAACAACTATGGGATGGATACCATGACATTTTGTATACACATCAATGCCCCCTTGAGGGCATCTAGCACTATCATCACATGCAAACCTTAAGTTTATGACCAGAGTCCTGCTAAACTAATGGCATTCCCCTCAAACTCAGCTGTACCTTTTGTTTAGTGCTAATTTGCAAATATTAGCATGCTAATATGATAAAACTAATAAGGCAAACATAGTAAACGTTGCACTAACTAAACATCAGCATGTTAACTTTGTCATTGTCAGCCTGTTAAGCATGTTGACATTTGCATTCAGCATCACTTTGTGTAAGTACGCACTTTATGTATAGATAAATCAGAACAGAAGTTATCTCAGGGCACTTTTCATAAAGAGCAGGTCTAGTTTGTTAGTCTTTATAGTATTATTTACAGAAACCCAACAATGATTAAGCATGAGGCGACAGTGGCAATGAAAAACTCCCTCTCCCATAGCCCCAAACTCATTGTCTTGTTTAAACATTAGTGCTAGTCAAAAGGTTACTTATAAAAGCAAATAGCATAAATACACACCTTAACCAACATTTCCTTACCATCATATCTAATTAGATTTGAACAGTACCTCGTTTTAATGAATCCAGAAATAAGCACTCCTTTTCAATATGGTGCATTCTGATCTGTCAACACACCATTAGCATTTGAAATGTGTAGGATGCAAATGTGTTTATTGACAACTGCAAACGACTTGAGTGCCAACTGCTGAGAGCACAACTGTGAGACCCAGAATGAAATTATGTAACACATATTTTAGCTTGACAGAGGCAGGAACTAAATAAATAAGTAACCAAGAAGCCAAAGCCAAAGAAGACCTGTGTCAAAACATTACGTTCTGTGTGCACCTTCAAAATAGATGTACAGCTTGTCGTTATTAAAACATCTGCCTCCACAGATGACCTTTATTTTGAGGTTAGCGGATGAACTGCTTCTCTACAAACTACGCAAGAGAGCATTACAGCTCATCTTTTCTTGGAAAGGCCAATACAGCCTCCAGTGTACTCTAAAATGAAAAGTTCCAGGCCAAACAATAAAACCTGATTTGGAGGACTGCAGTCACAAAGTGCTGCTGTAACTGCTATATAAAACCTTTTTATATAAAGTGCAATATGTAACCATCCTAACAATGATGAGAACACAACTTTTATATTGAGAAGTAAATATGAGAAATGTTTTTAAGTTGCGGTGTTCACTTCCAAGTTCCCTTAAAGAAACAAAAAGAAGTGCAGGTCGCTGAGACAGCAGGCTAGTGTTCAGCAAATGAACCCTGTCTGGGCACACATTCAATTGTCTGGTTGTTTAAGCTGATTGGAGTCTAAATAGAAATAGATAGAATAGAAATGCTGATGAGCAACAATAATATTTTGAGCTTCTAGCCCTTAGTTGAAAATGTGTCATTTGAGTTGGGAGATATGCGTAAAATCCTTTTTTTCTCCGTATCACAAACCTCCCTTCCTCCTCCGCTCGCTGTCTCTCTCCTGTCCTCACCATTTCCCATCTTTGAATAGAAGGTGTGCTGGAATTTAAATTCTTTATCTGTGTCCATCTTTCTCTGTGTGCAGGTGTGGAGGGCATCGCCCAGGCCTACTCCGCCTGTCTCCCTCACATTCGTTTCTACGGCCCGACAAACTTTTCTCCAATCATCAACCACGTAGCACGTTTTGCTGCCCAGGCACTCCAGCAAGAGAAGGCAGCGGTAGGCGACAACAACTTCCCTATTTATCTTCCTTCCCATGCTTTAATTATTCTCCAGTTGAACCTGTAAAATGCAGAAAAACAAAGGCACGGTGCATAACAAAGTATGTAAAACATTTGCAAATATGCAGGCTGTATTTAAACGTCAACTCAGCTCTTCTTTTTCTCCTCATCTTCTGTGTCTGAAGTAAAATGTGTTGTTAGAGTAAACTAAGCTGCCGATCCTAACCATAACTACAACAAATCCACGCCTAAACACAGCCAGACATTTGTCGCAATCAATCAGGACGCCCATAACAGTCCACGCGCCCATGTTCCAGACATAGATCTGTAGCCTCTGTGAAGTTACTTTTGGCTTCTTAAGGGAATTTAAGAATAATTGGAGAAAAGGCCACAGAGTCACCTGATTGTATTGGCTTCATTGTCTGTGGAAATAAAATATTCCTATATGGACGTACACATTGAATACATTTTTTCAAAAGATGGTTTCTGTCATTTTCTGTAGTTCTTATAAATCTGATGTTTGTCCAAGTGTTCAATTTTCTGATATGTTTGATTTTAATAAGTTATTTGATGCTATAGAAGGGGGTGTCACGTCATGATTGACAACTGTGAGTGTGCTGTGATTGGTTCAGGAAGGTGTATAGGTGGGAACTAGACACCCTGGCTCCATCGCAGATCACTTCTGCAGTCTTTGGCTGCAAATGACATCTTCTGTTTCTTTTCAAAGTTATATTGTACTTCCTGCTGTTGTTGCTTAAAAACTACTGCTCTTCTCCTTAGTGAACAATGATTTGACAGCTCACTTATTGTATTTCATTTATATTTGTCTTTCATCTCTTCACAAGATTCTCCACCCTTCTCAGCGCTATCAAAACAGCTCTTTAGATTTACCTGATCCCTTCGCTGATATCCTCTCTTTCATCTTTTTGCCTCACTCACTTTGTTCTCGGCTTTATCTTTAGCCTGTCTGGTGCCAAATCAATTATCAGGATATTCCCATTGTCTACTTTCACTAGCACTGAACCATTTCCCTTGATAAGGTTTGTGATAATTTCCTTTGTTCCTTCATTCCTGCCCTCTACAGCGATTTACTGTCCAGACTCCTGTGTTTCTGTGTTATGCGTGTTCATACATTTCCCCCGAGCCACTGGACATTGTTGTAGATGTCCTTTCACTGTCCCTGTAATCCTTCATTGTTTATTTCATTTCCCACCCAGACATTGGTTTGATGATATTGGTTATAACCATTCTATAGGGCAAATTCCACCAAGAAAACATAAACATACAACTAAGTAATAGTATTCACTCAGCAGTAGTAGAAGAGCAGTCAGTAGTGAATGCCTGTCAGGGCAGTTTTGTACTCGTAATGTATCTACTCTCTCTGTGTAGCAGCTTCATAGCTGACGGGACAAACAAGTGTGTGCATCTGTTGGCTCTGAGTCCTGGCATGTTAACCAGAGTGTCAGGGAGGAGGGTGACAGACTGGACTGACAACTTCTGTCCTCTCTTCTTCCATCTCACACCTCTTTTCAGTTGAGACACTGAGCAGGCACTTCGCACATTTTCGGCTTAACAGCATGATAGTGAAGCATCCGCCGTATCATTTTCTCCCTTTCTGTGTCACTTTCTCTGCAGTTTTCCTCCTCTCCTCTCAACCCTTTCACGTAATTGATCTTACCTCGACAACTACTGGATAGATTGCCATGAAATGTCATGCAGACAGTCATGGTACCCAGAGAATAAATCCAAATGACTTTGTTGATCACCTAACTTGTCCTCTAGCGCCACCATGAAGTTGTCATTTGTTGTTTTTCATGAAATGTCTCATGAATGTGCTATATCTGGTATAAACATTATTGTCCCCCTCAGGATGAATTGTAATAACTTTTGTGATCTACTGACTTTTCCTCCAATTTCTGAGACAGTATTTCTGTGGAATTTTCTTTAAATACTCTCTTTTGCATGTCTTATCACAGCCTCATGTTGACCCTGCCTGCATCCTACACATCACACCATCAATATACCCTTCACTTCACCTGTCTGTCACAGTTTTTCCTGACCACTCATTTGCTATTTTTACCAGATCATGATTCTTTCATCTTGGGTACACTGAGAGCTCAAATGCAAATATATATTATTTGATATATATATGAGATAATTGGCTTTGCTGCTTAGAGACTATTCAAATCACAACTAAATGTGTAATCACTGCTGATAAATAGCAGTAGCTGCTAGGACCCAAAGACCCAAAGACCCAAAGAAGAGAAGTATTTCTGGATTTGAGCCACAGACCTCTTCACTGTGAGGCAACATTGGATAAGTTGTCAAAGGTCCTGGGTTCCAGCCCCAGTAAGGCCCACTGATGCAGCTGCAGTATCACCGCAAGCCAGTATATCTAATTTGATTTCATAATAGCAATGCAAAAAGGAAGGAGTGATTCCACAACAAAAAGAAACAAAGCTTCAGTGAACAGGTTGTGCAGCTGGAAGAAGCTTGTCCCCGTCAATAGTTAAGCCTGTTTTAATTTACGCTTGTGCACTCTGATGTTTTGTGCTTGACTTCATGTTTCTTGGGCACCAACAGAGGTCTTACACATGTTGCTGATGTGGTGTTTTCACTGGGGTCTTTCATGAAAAGTCACAGGAGTTTCGTATGTGCAAACTTTCAACAAATGGCGCATGTGCCCCTCTTTAATGTATCCAGTGGCACATCTCCTGCCTAAATCTGAAGAGACTGCAGTAGCTCGGTATCATTATGCTCCCACAATGCTTTTTGTCCCTAATTGTACCCTGTCACCCTGTGGAGAAGAAACACGAGCAAAATACACAAAGGATGGTGTCTGTGTGTTGTGTGCCAGAATCCTTTTGTATCTGTAAGGAAATGATTGCAGGCCCCTTTTCTTGTGTTATATTACAGTGAGTTCAGACAAGGGTGGAACATAGTAAGGAGTAACAGACAATAGGATGTGACAGCCACAGCAAAAGTGTGTGTGGACCACATATTGGGGTATTGGTTTGACTGGTGTGTATGTGTATGTGTATATGTGTGTGCTTTGGCATAGGTGGGTGGGAAGGTTGTAGGCTCCACAAATTGACTGCTGCTTTGCCTCAGCGTTCCTGTTCCTCAGATAATGGGAGAACCTGCGACTACAGACTGCATGGCTGTGTACTGTACAAACACACTGCTACTGAAACACACACACACACACACACACACACACAGACAGGCTGGAGGCCAGTGCAATTTGTGTCCCAGTGTGTGAGCGACCCTGTCTGTCTGTGTGATAATGATTCTCTAATGAGCGCTGCTGTTAGCACATTAAAGAGACAGGCTTCAGAGCCCTCCCTGCATGTGTGTGTGTGTGTGTGTGTGTGTGTGTGTGTGTGTGTGTGTGTGTAATGTGGAAGTGTGATTTTGTTCCGAGTAAAGTCATTGTGTGTATTCACGTTGTCTGTTCTTATCATAGCATAATGCATTCGCATTCTAGTTCGCTAAACTGCATGTTCTGTGTGCGCGCATGTGTGTGTGCACGAGTGTGTGCCTTACATGCCTGTATAACCATTTGGTCAAGTAAGTGTCTCTTAATTAAATTAAGTATTGTACTGGCTGTTTGCAATATGCTTTATAATAATTGGCTCATTCACAGCTATGTAGCTAGTAACGTCCAATCATATTCATGCAGTATCATCATAACCTAACACTGTTACTGTTTATTCTGATGATCACGCTTATGCCAACACTGTTTCTCTCCAACACCTCAACCTCCTCCATGATGTGGTGGTTCGTGTTGTTGATTTAACTAACATTTAAAGTTCATGTGTTTATTAAGGGGAATTAGCTCTCTCGGCAGATGCCTTATCAATACTCATATTCATACTTATTATTTGCGTCAAACACCTTCTTAAAAAGGTTGATCGGTTGCGATATTTGCATCTCCAAAGAACTGTTGATATCCAAGTCTTTCATAATGTTTAAAAGTAGGTGTGTTTCTCCTTTTGACCAGAAATGTGGGGTTTTATTTTATGAATGCATAAAATACACGTAAAATATGGTACAGTTTTTTGGTCTACACACGAGTGTTATTACTATGTTCACACCTGCCACCAACATAGAAGAATTTAAAATAAGCTTATGGTACGCAATTCTCCCTGCTTCCATCCAGCCACATACAATGTTGCTAGCTGACTTGTGAGCAATTGTAGGCAAAACTAACAAAGTGAAAACATTGTTTGTTACCTGATTACCTGACTCGTATGGAGTTTTGGAACTTTCTTAGTTTCCTGGCATCAATCTTGTATTTCTTCTCATGTAATGTCATGTCTTGAGCTGGAACTACAGTACATAGTCGCTGTAGCAATTCATACATCTGATCTGCAGTCATGTAAACCAATTGGAGTAGAGCTCTCCTATGGGGCATCATTGGTGGTGCCTCTGCAGCGGGGTAAACCTATAGAGACAGATCCTATGTTGGAGGAGTGTACCTCCATGAAATGAAAGTAAGGTTAGAGATTATTATAAATGATATGGCACATATGTTATTTGAATTTAATTCAATGTGCCTAAACTAAGGCCAGACCCCTGAAGTATGTTGTTTGGTGGCGATCAACAGACAAACCGCCAGTTATAGTAGTAGGATGTGAAAATGTATGAGTATGTAGGGGATTCACTATGGTCATTGATTAAGGGTTCAATGGCAGCCTGTGAGAGGACAGAAAACACAAATGTTCCTTGCTATCAGAACGTGTGACAGTATAACTCTACCCGACTTTCACTAACTCATTACATACATTGTATAAAAAGGGCTTAACATTGGCGATCTTGGATAATCCGTACCATGTAACCAGTTATCAACTGGCCCATTTCACTCTAGGTTTACTGAACCACCTCTGAGGACGTTCATGAGTGAAACATTAATATGATATCAGATGACATGGAGATGCCTGCAGGGAAATTTGGAGGGAAAAAAACGGAAAGAGCCAGAGTTTGTGGTGAGTTGAGTCAAAGTCTGAGCTTCAGGATATTTCATTCTAATGTGGAAGCCAGTTCCTTTTTCCTCCCAATTCACTTCGCTGTTTGTACTTCCTTTTTTTTTATCTGTGGATTCATTTTTGTCTTTCTTGTTTCCCCTCCCATCATTTTTTTCCAGGAACAGATGGTGTGCTCTGTCATATGAATGGAGCCCAACTTACTGTAATGCAGAAAAGCTTTCATTCTGGTTTCTATTTTCTCTCCCGTAGTGTTATCCAGCTCTTATCTCCTCTTCACTGTCACTCCTAACACTGAAATTTCCATTTAGCTTTTTGTTGTGTGTCTCCCTTGTCTTGGTCTTTGTCCTAGCCCCCCTTCTCCGCCTCCACAACACTATGTGACTCAGCTTGCCATTATTGACAGCATAATCTTCATGATTGTAACTGATTTTTCCTGTTGTTTCTTTTCTTGATGCATTTTTCTCTCCAACTGACTTTAGAAGACATTTGCGATTCACATGAAAATGTGATTTCTCATTTCCCTTTGTGTTGTCTCTCTCTCCTTTCATACATTTCTCTCTCCATTTCTTCCCTTCCACCGTCCCTCTTTCCCTCTGCAGCAGTACTTCACTCTCCTCATCATAACAGACGGTGTTATCAGCGATATGGACGAAACGCGCCACGCCATCGTACAGGCATCTAAGTTACCCATGTCCATCATCATCATTGGTGTGGGCAACGCAGACTTTGCTGCCATGGAGTTCTTAGATGGAGATGCAAGCGTTTTGAGGTCCAACACAGGAGAGGAGGCTGTCCGGGACATTGTGCAGTTTGTCCCTTTTAGGGATTTCCGTAATGTGAGTATTGGTCTCAAGGTATTAAAAAATGAGAAAAGAGCTCTAAAAAAAGAGCTGGGGGTGACACAAAACCTGAATGCACTAAAATATATAACTGTTTCAATTACTAAACCATTGAGGTTTACAATTTCAATTGATCAATGACTTCTAAATACCTAATTTAAAGTTTTCTAAGACTTATTGCACTTGATTGTTTGATCCAATTTGATTGACAGTAGCCTGGCAACTTATGCAAATAACCCTACGACTGTTATCCAATTCTGATTCAAACATTGCTAAATAGTGCCTGGGACATGTGTGTACAATTATCTCGCGGACACAAGCTCTTCAGCAAACAAGCTCTACAAACCCACTGTACACTACCTGTTCAGCACCAAACAGCAAAGTTAGCGACTAGCTGGTGAACACAGTGGAGCATTTAGCAGCTAAAGAGCCAGATTTTTCCCACGGGAGTTGGTGGAGACTAAAAATAGAGATAAAACAGTGAATATTGGACTCACATTCGCCCGGTGGCCAGAAACACTGATGAATGAAAATGTTGATCCATATCTGCTGGATGTGATATACAAGCATCTGTTTGCTAACAAGTTCACCATATCAACATTAAATGTTAAAATATGTCACTGTTGTGTCTACTGCTTCTTTCTTCTGCCTCCAAGTGGCGACAGGTGTTTTGAACCCAAAACCCTTTTTTTGTACCTAAAAACTCAGCTACAACAATCAAATAAAATGAGTACTTCAAATTTTTACTTGAGTAAAATACATGAGTAAATTGACTTACTTACTTCACAGCTGTAGTAGAACTCAGTGGAACTGTGTTAAAATTAGGGATGGACATTTTCAAATAATTTCCATATTTGAGTAGGCCTACTTGCCTAAAATTATTATTGAGTATTTGAGTGCTAAAAAAATCTAACATAAGAATAGGGTCCAAAATGAACACCAACACGAAAATGCAGGTAGAGGTTAGGGTTACCCTGCCTTTCTGTGCTGCACACACTAGAAATTAGCCTATATAAATAAAACATATCCACAAAGATTAATCATTTCAATAATTTGGCTGGTAAAAAAGCTGTGGCTGGTTAGCTTTACTAGCATGCTAACACTGCTAGCAAAGTAGGTGATGAGAGATTGCCTGTTAACTGTCTGTGCTGTTTTCTCCTTGTGCTCAATGCGCAAATGGTTGATCATTGAACTAGTTTATTTTTATACTGCTACATTGTTTGCATTGTACATTCATTTAGTTTATTTTGTCGGAATACTTCCAACGTCACTCTCATGCCTGGTTGCCATTCTGCCTGCAACGTTAGATCGAGCGATGTCTGACAGAAAACGCTGAACGTTATCTGCGGCTGTGCAGATCTGTCATTTTTGCTCTACAGATCCAAGCAGATATTCATAGCAGTTCTCGAGTACTCTTGCCAATCCCTAGTTGAAACACAAAGATTCAGAATACGACACACAATCCTTTCTTGGTGAATCATCCACAAATTGTAACACCGAAACACATCTCAGGGAAGTTTGACTTCTTTCACCATAAGCTAAGACGCCACATAAGCTAATGTTCGACCTGCTAATGGGATTTGATTCCATCTTAGTTCAAAAGTAGAGGCTTTATCTAATGACATGATGTCATGCTGTCTGAGTGTGAATGTGTTTGTAGCTGCTCACACACACACACACACACACACACTGGGATTGCTAGATGAAGAGAGCTGCCTGATTATCTCAGACATCTGAGACACTGTGAGGCACTTTTTCAGACACTGTGAGCGTGTGTGTGATGTGCCGCGTTAATGAGCATACATACAGTAAATATAAAAAGTGTTTATGTGAGTGTTCATGCATGAGTGCTGTAGGTGACCAAATGGACTAATTTGTGTGTGCACATTTGGAGGCTATGCACATTCTTGGTAATTTCTGTATATTTTGTGTGTGTGTGTGTGTGTGTGTGGGCTGGTGGTGGGTGAGCTGACTTCCTCTGAAGATGGAGGAGCACAGTGTTTGCTGGCTTCGTTCCAGTTTTTGGTGGGAGGGTGAGAGACAGAGAGACAAATGAAGCAGAGACAGAGAGGAAAAGTAATAATGAGAGTGACCTGAAATGATGAGCTTTGGTGGCAGGCTCACTTTCACTGCAAATGATTGTCTTCATCGCTGGTATAGTTGGTGACGATTACTCGGAAGGTTTGCAGCTATTGTTGCAATAGAATGTATTAGCTTTGTTCAAAATTGTTCAAGAATAAGAACAAACCACAATCAGGTGGCTTAAAAGAGTTTTGCTGATCCGATATGACAGAAAAAGTTTTTTTTAAAGGTATATAAATGAACATACATTTTTATTTTTATGCATTTATTAGGTGCTCGCCATCATTTCCCTTTATCCCAATTTGTTTTGGCTGAATGTTGAAATTTCTCTGAGTTGATTGGAGAGTTATTCAGATTGCCTGATGCAGGCTGTGGGGACTGGCTCCTAAATGATAACTGAGAGCAGCTTGGTGCATTCCCCTCTTGGCCAATCAGGGTGTGGCGACGCCCCTTCTTTGGGGCTTAAGGGAGGTGGGGAATTGCAGACCCAGGTTGCTCTGATCCTTCCTCGACTTACTGCAGACCTCATTTTAGCAGATGTTATCAGCACTCTATCTAGCGTCTGTTTAGGTCCTTTTGCGACTTCTCTGTTTTCTTTTGCTGTTCTGATTGAGGGCGATGTTGAGTGTTGTGCAGCCTAGTTTGAGTGAATATTAAAAAATCACCTTTCAAGTAGGTTGCCCGCATTAGAGCAGATCTCAGTACTATTAGTACTAGTACTATTTGTGCAAGAGGTTTTGCGCCTGCAGTCTTTGTTTATTTTCATTGAAACCTTTATACAAATGTCATTTTGTCTATTTAATTAGGGGGAACCTTTAAAGGGGAAAAACATATTTCAATTTCCTTATCGAATAGGCATTTTTGTTATTAAGGAGGCATTTAATTAAAATCAAGTAATTTGTTCATTACTATTAAGTGAAGGCACTTGTGAGATTTGTTTCTCCAGGTACATATTTTCTTTGTATTTTTTTAGGTTCATGGGAACTGATTCTCAGGCTTCTTCCCAATCAGCTGAAGTCTGGGGAATCTGCACCGCCACAACCTTAACATCAGACTCTGCTGAATCGCTCTTTGATAAATGATTAAGTCTTCAGATCCAGTCGCTGCCAGTCGTTCTCATTGAGATGAACATGTTTGATATTTGTGGCTGGAATCGACGGCCGATGATGTCACTTTGTGTGTGTGTGTGTGTGTGTGTGTGTGTGTGTGTGTGTGTGTGTGTGTCTGTGTCTGTCTCTCTCTCTCGCACGAGGGAGTTATAAAGGTAAATAAACAGAAGAAGAATGGCGAACAATAAGATTTGTGGTGTGCAAGTGCTCTTGACAACTGCAATGGAGGACAAACTGAACTGTGGAAAGAAAATGAATGCCTTGTGGGATTTACATGTTTGTCTCCAGTAGTTACTGACCAGTCGTTCAGTGTGTTGTCTAGTATATGTATTCAGTTGTAAGGTTTGAGCTCCTTCCTTAATGTTATACAAAAATATCTGAGTAAGTTGGTGGAAACAATCTTTATGTGTTCCCTTGACTGGATATAAGGGGCCGAATGAATGTGCTCTTTTGCTCCTCTTCTCTCTCAGGCACCCAAGGAGACCCTCGCCAAGTCGGTCCTGGCCGAGCTGCCTCAGCAGGTCACCCAGTACTTTAAACAGCGGAATCTACCGCCCAGCAACACAGCGCCGGAGTGAGACGCCCCCAGAGGACGGGAGCCCACACGCTGTACAATAGCTCAACAAAACCTCTCTTCTCATAAACGGCAAACAGTACAGAATGAGTGTGTATATCAGCTATGAACAAAAATGAGTTGTGGACAAAAAAAAATCTAACATTGAAGACATCCCTGCCATTATATCTGCAAAGTCTTTACTGGTTAAAGAGTGTTTGGTCAATATCCAGTGTGAATCCATCAGAAGTGATATTTTCTGTTTCTTAAAGCTTTCCAGCTCACAGAACCATGATGATGTGTAAAGGACCTTGTCTACAGTGATGGCAGGTTTCTCCAAATGATATGAATATGCAGGTAAAACACAGGCCTTTTTTTTGAGAAATGAAAAGGATCTTGATTTATCAGGATGTAGGTTCTTTGCTTTTTGCATGTGTGTGTCTTGTGATTGATACCATGTGATACATACAACTCCTTGCTGTAAAGTCTTTTCTAAGCTGAAATATATCAGTGGTTGAGTCGCCTCCCGTTGTCGTATGGATCCTTTTCAGGTAGCAGATCAGATGAAGGTCTGTTTGCTTTTGTGCTTACGTGTGGCTGATCCACAGACTGAGCCTGAGCGCAGCACTATTTCTTCTCCCCTGCTCTGTCATCAGGGGGACGATTTTGAGGATTAGATCACCAGTGGTCTGAGAGGCGGGTTTTAATGCTCCACTATGCTTATTTGGTTCCAGAGGACAGAATCAGGAGGATGAGGCAGTTGTAGCACTAACACAGGATAGATGTGGGATACTGTGTGAACTCATTAGGCTGTCATTTTGCTAGCTTTTGCAAAATCCTTTGATTTCTGATGACTTTAGTTCATCCTGCATGTTGCCAATATCTACTCACTGTTTACAAACTGATGATCACAAACGCATGATTCTTTTCTCTCTAATGATGTATTTATCAGATTTTGTAAATATTTTAATGAGATTCGATTGAAGGGAAGGAAGTGTCACAGATGGTGTCAGAGTTTGAATGAGTGGAAGAAGAAGACTTTCTGATATGCATATATATCGAATGTATATTTATATGAAGCTGTTTATGTTCTGATAAGCCAATGGTTCTGACATGTTTTTAATGTACTTTTTATGCAGTGCTGAATTGTGTACTTAAACTACTACTGTGTATTGCTGTGCATCTTTGTACTAAATGTGTTATTGATTTTATAAAGTTGTGTCTATGTCCACACTCAGGTTAATAAACTGAAGGATATGTCAAGTTGTCTGTCTCTGTGGAAATAAGAGCAGCACACCACACAAAGACGCAAAACAATTGCAGAGACACAAAATGACCACACAGAGACGCAAAATGAAAAAACAGTGGTGGGTGGTGACAAAAACGCTTGCACCAGATTTGTGTTTTATTCCACATTACTCAGCTCGGATTTTATTTTCCTGTTGTTTTTGCTTGGACTGAAGAGATAATGAGTTATAGCCTGCTGCTGCCAGTTAAATGGACTGAGTCAATTCAGTGCACACAAAGTGTGGCATCAAAGAAACTTGTAAAGGTGACAAAGGGAAAGAAATTATTCTTGAAATAATTCAGTCCAGATTTCATCCACATTGCACTTCCATCCTTCAACCATTTTGGGCAGTATGTGGATGTCTCGGTGCTCTGGTTTATTGCTGCTGCCTTTGGCACAAACCACCTTGAACATACCGTAATCATTGCCAGATTGGAAAAAATGTGGTTGCTGGGAACGGACTTTCATTTAAACCGCTTGTGTTTTGTGCGCCTCAAAACTCAAATCCTGATATTTTCTTTGTGTTTGTTGATTATATTCTTTTCACATCCAGACCAGTGATAGGGAACTTTATCTGTCGGTTAAACTGAGAAACCCACGGCTTCCTTAATGATGTCAGTGAACTGTCCTTTAGACAAACGGAAATGCGTGTTACTGGCCATGAACACAAGATAAAATGACCCTCCAGTCTCATCATCACTGTTTACAAAGGCTTTGAGTCACTCTCATACCCTGAGCGACACTTTTACAGACATATTATCCACTAAAAAGAATTACAAACATTTTACTGCTTAGGTTGTTGATTGACACTGAAAGTCCTTGACTGCCACTCTGCTTTTCTGTCTCAAACAGCTAACTGAGCTCAGCTTCACATGCACAGTTTTCCTGTCAGGGTTTTAATGAGGACTGAATGCACATCCCAGAATCCAATTAACCGAATTAGTTTTGATCTCGTCCAATTTCATCCGTTTAGTTTATGGCCCGTGCAGGTCTGGCTCCGAGCTACAACCCCCAACAGGCAGGCCATCCAGGTCTTAATGACGAGTCAAAGCATATGCAAGTTTTTCACGTTGCCAATTCTTCTTCCATCTTCTTCTTTCAAACCTGCGCAAACTACTTTAAAGAAGGCTTTGCATGATGTATATTGTACCTCAGTGCTGTAAGCCAACTGGGCATGAAGCATTCTTTTTTAGTTTCTTCTTCATTTCTTGCCTAGGTTTCAGATCTCCCTCTATGCACAGGCAGCAAAATGATTCAGATCCACAAAATGGCGGTGCTATAACTATTGGTCTGAGCAGTAGGATTTATTAGATTATTTTTGACTTTTTTAGTTCAGAACTAATTACATACTTCAGTTCTGAGAATCCAGTTCTGTTTGTTGTTTTATTGGATAAATTGTAATAACTTTGTTGATCCTCTGACTTTTCATTCAGCATCATCATCAGGTCATAAATGTCCAGTACTCCCATCAACCTCAAACTGACTTTGTATTTAGTATTAATTAGCAAACAGCAAACACTAAACCTAGTTGGCATACCCCCTAGTCCTCAGTATCATCAATACAAATCGTGGGATGTATTACATTTAGCAGAATGTATGATGTATTCCATGTTATGAATGTTAGCATGCTACATTAGCGTTTAGCTCGAGGCGCTGCAAGCCTAACAGCCTCACAGAGCGGCAAGCTTAGCTGTAGACTGAATTGTTTATTATATATATACTAGAATTTGACCAGAAAATGACCATTTGAAGAGTGAATTAATCATTTTGTTTTCAAATGTTTGTTTTTCAAAAACGGTCCAGATTTTTTAAAGACAAGTTTGCATAAATTCTGAGGAAAAGTAGGCGTGTTGAGCAACACTCATAAAATAAAAAATTTCCCAACGTGACATATTATGTAACAAAAGGGATTTGCTTTCCCTGACTGACTCAGCTCCATGTGCAACGGCAGGTAGTAGTGAGTCTGGAAATTTTTTATTTCGTGAATCTGTCTTTTTTGGGGGGGTAGATATGATGGGAGACACGACCTTGTGAGATAGCCTGCATGGATAGACATCAGATCCACTGTCAGCAATTCTTTTTACTGAACATTACAAACATACAATCAGCTTGTGGAAAACATCCTTGTTCAAATTAAAGTTTCAATGTGAAAAAAGAAACTCAATAACTTTAGTAAGAACATATATGAAAATCTATATGAATAATATGAATAAAAAAATAATAAAAATGATCTCAGCTTAAACAGAGGGAGAATAAACCTTTAAAATATATCTTGGGCAACCACTTTTTTTGTTTGTCATGTATCTATGGACAAATGTAAAGAAAAATATTGGAGTTTGGGAAGGACTTAAAAAATCTCTCTCGCTTTATGTATGTGAAATTTACCAAATAGGAGTGTAAAAGCACACATTTGCTCTCCTAAGTCTAGTGGGTTACAGCTGCTGTATATACGTTTTAGTTCAAAACAAAAAGGTTCTACATCATTTTCATTCTCCTGGGTCTCCAACCTGCATGTTGCTCTTTAAATACTTAGAAAACTTGCTTACACATGCGTCCTACATCACTTTTTTTGAGTATGTACTCAATACATTCATTTTTTTATTATATAAGCGGTTGCGTATTTACCTTTTCCAGTGTTATCCCAATAAGTCCCAAGATAAATCTGAGGGATCAGAACATGATTGGAAGAGCTTTTGGTTTTATGAAATACTGGATACTTTTCCTTCCTCCGAATGAAACTTGAAAAGCAAAAATTACTCTTTGGTGCTCATTATTCATAGTTCATGTCCGTATGCCATACTTGTGATAAGTTGTCAGATCAGTAGACATTATCACGAGCCACTGACCAGAGAAAGTGGTGCCTTGTAGACAAAAAAAAGCGGTATATACTATTTGTATTTTCAATCCATAATTGGTCCCTGATATTAGAAAATATATTATATTAATATATATTAATATCCTCCAAATATACTAGCTCTTTGTCTCTGTCACACACACACACACACAAATACACACAGTACACACAAAGTACAAGGGAACGCTCTTTATTTCTCTCTGCTCAACAAAACAAAGCTCCAACGCCTGAGACTGCAGCAAACAGTCTGGCATCTTTCCAGCATGACGTCACTTTGACACAAACTACTGATGAGAAAACACATTACATCACACAAATAGAAACATTCTTTGTCAAACCATTCACACTGCATTTAATCCAGAGAGAGAGAGAGAGAGAGAGAGAGAGAGAGAAGCGTGTCCTGCCCCGGCTCTCTCTCCTCTGCTGCTGTTAGCTAAAAGGTGTGAGTCATGTGACACGGTCTAAAGCAGTCTCTTCCTTGCTCCACAGCTGTCAATCACTGTTCCCTCAGCCAACAGCACAGCTTGAACTCGCTGTGGCTTGGGTTGGGAGGGGGGGGTGTAGGAGGGGGCAGGATGTCGTCGGGGTAGGCAGTGCGGGATTGGTTGCTCGGCTTAAACTGCATGAGATTTGATTGAGGAAAGGAAGGGTGGAGGTGTCATGTTTGAGTGCCACAATAGCAAAAACCACAAATACACAGATTTCGTTCAGAATAGAGTTTAAATTGGTCCTAAAGCTACTGGTAGGGTTAGGGTTATATTACTGGGCTGAACATTGTCTGATGACAAAGAGCAACAGTTCAACTCACAGCTGTGAAAACAACAGGAATAATGAAAATGTGTGTGTTGCCATTATATGACTCTAATGTAATATGAACTTGTGTGGCCTGTAGGTACACTTTGTGCTTGTGTGTGTGTGAGTACCTCTATATCAGTGTGTGTATGACCTTTTAATCTGTCTCTGTGTGTGAGGTTACCTTTTCTGACCGCTTGCAAGCCATACTGAAGGCATGCAAACATACTTAAGGTTGTGTGTGAGTGTGTATGTGTGTGTCTATCTGTAAGCCCTGCTGTGCCGGGGGTAGGGCAACATGATTGCGTCCACGCTACCTTCGCTGTCCGAGCTGCTGTCAGAGTCGCTGCTGCCGGAATATACCCAGAGTCCCGGTAAAACGCCGACGCACACGGCTGCTGACGGCAGGTGTAACACGCCTTGACCGGAGCTCAGGGGAGCCGGGGGAGTCCTCGCCGTCAGACCAGGGACTGTTTGTTTATCTTCAGCTCGCCCTGCTCCACCTCCTGCTCCATCCTCCTGTTCTGAACAGCACAACATACTGTCAGATTCTGAGCTTGTACATGCAGAAAGCTCCATATCAGGCAATCTTTTAAAAGGTCAGATGAAAATGTGGAAATTCTAACCAAGAAAAATGTACCCATTTACCAACTAGTCTGTCCACTGTAAATAAGACAAACTGACTATATAACCAGGTTTGTTGCAGGCAGTTTAGACTTAGAATACAAGAATGAATTGAATTAATAGTCAGAAAGAAGGAAAATCAGCTGTTTGTGGGCAATTCCAATGACTTCAAATGCCCTTCAAACGCTGCACCAATCAATATTTTAACAATAATAATATTAACAATGGATCAAATAATTATGTACTACGTGAAAGGTGTCACTCGTTGTGACAAACCCACAGAAAATGTTCACTGAACTCTGTAGTACCCCTCGGCTCTACGGAGCATTTTAGCGTCTTTCAGCGCGTGGTTTTGGTTTTCATGGCCCACAACTTTACTTTTTCGATTTGCTCTCGCGGTTCTTATCGTCTTGTTTCCAGCAAGACATGTGCACTATCTGCCCAGCACCAAACTGCCATCAGACAAAGTTAGTGACTAGCTGGTGAACTAGCTAGCACCTGAAAATATGAAACAGATAACAGATATTTCCCATTGGAGGGTGAACATTTGACGAATGTTTGTAAATGCACTTGCCACACCAATTTTAAAAGGTAAATATCTTAATGTGTATTCAAATTGCTCTGATGCTCCCAAGTGGCCAAAAAAAAAAACAGTGAATGCAGCTTTAAACACTGTTGCACTTCTTCTGCAGTCAAACTGAAAATGAATACTGAATTGAGGTTACAACAGATGTTACAACAGTTGCTTGTGTGAAATATGAAACATGACATCTGCAGAGAATACAAATGTGTGAACAAAATAAGGATGGACAACTCACCTCAGCTAAAATATAGCTTAACCAGGTACTACCAGTGTGAGATAAGGTCTGCGCTTTCTGTATTATTGTTTTCTTTTCTTAGGTGTCCCTTTTATGTAAATGTGGTTCCACTGAATCTACATTACACTCCCACTTTGCAAACATTTTCCAATCTTCAAGGTAATTCCTTCTCCGCATGTAGAAGAAAAATGCAAACTCCATGTACACCGTCAATGCATCACTCACTCACAAGCAGGGAGCTGTATATGGGTTTGTTATTCTGATGTGTCTGATAATTCAATTATTTAGCAATATCAGGAATTGTCAAAGAGGTGCACAACTCAATTTCTGTCCATGTCAGACATTCCTCTGTGCCCACCTGTGTGTCTGTCTCCATTTCCTGTTGTTGCTGTTGCTGTTGTTGTGATTTCCACCTTCTGTTTCTTACTGCTGTCTGATGACTGGGAGGAACTGCATAAGGGAACAATAAGATTTTGAAGATTTAATCAAGGTTTTCACGTCAACAATGGTCAAATGACTGAGTGTAACATGCATGGGGTCATTATCAGAATTATCACCGGACTCTGTGGCTCCCTGCATTTTAGCGTCTTTAATCTCACTGTTTTGGTTTTATGTCAAGCTTTCAGCAGGTGACCCAGGGATTTAGCCAAAGGATTCAGGAAAACCTCAATAAGTGAATCTTGAGCCACAACAAGCAGCTGTTATCTGGTCTGATAAAGTGATTCTATGTGCCTAACCCCTAACGGCAGACAAAGTTGGGAAATATCTGTCTCCTTAGCTGTTAAATGCGCCACAGCTAAAGAGACAGATATTTCCATCAAGAGTTTGTACAGATTAAATACAGAACCAAAGCACACTAAACAACTTCTAATGAATGTTAATGTTACTTAGTGTTTGCTGGGTGTGTAAATAGGCAACTGACATATTCTCACCTTATTGATTTGACATGGCAAACCTAGCAGGCAGTTGCCTGTGTTGTGGTTACAGCTTGATCTGCTGCCCCCAAGCCAAAAATTAAAAATCTCTTAATGCAGGTTTAGTGCATCTGCGTACCTGCGCCTCTTGACAGCTCCAGCCAATAAATGGGCCTGAGACAGGTGACTGGTCCTTTGCTCCGCCCCTGTATGTTTAGGTGCCGTCTTCTTTTCTGGCTCTTTGCGGCTTTCGGTGGACGCTTGCTTCACTAGAGCGCTGTTCAAGTACAGAGTTAAGGTGAATAAACCATAATGGAGCTTTTTCAGAGGGAGCAACGAGTGGGGCTCAGGGGAAAATGGCAACACACGACCCACTCAGCAACATTCTGTCCTTCAGGGGGAGCATTACATCTCTCCATCAGCCTGAAAAAGGGACAGTTCTGAAAGGCTAAGAAAAGCACTCAGGCAGAGAGAGGTGACACAGATATAGAGCCTAAAAGAAGACCAGGACATGGACAGAGCTCAGGAGACGTGAAATCGGGTCGAGATACAGAGACTGAGGAAAATAGACTGAGAGACACACAAAAAGACGAAGCACACAAAATCTAAGACAAAAGGGACGGGTGGACAGGAATCAGTAAACGGTGTGTGAGGTAGAGACGAGCGGTCCTGAGTTTTCACTGCATGTCTACGGTCTGCACCTGTGTGTGCGTGTGCACTTTGTGTTCACAGCAACTGCTTTAAATGGTCACCGTAGTTACCAGCCTATGAAACAGTTTCCACGACAACCCATTTTCTTCTTCATCTGCAGACAAACCTTTCTGTCAGAAACCTGTCTGTCCGCAAAAACAAAGCGAGGGGGACAGATGAAAAGCTCAGAGCAACAAATGTGCGCTGTGGACAATAATTTCATATGGTGCAGTATTTACACTTTGATGTAGGGCACAGTGAGTGATGAATTACAAGAGTCCTGTTTATAAATACACAAATTCTTCACAATTGACTATCACATGAATATTAATATACTTTTTTTTTTAATTCAATTAGAGGACAATTCCAAACCAGGAAGCAGACTGACCCACCGTAAACACGCAAGGCGCCTTTTACTTACTTTCAACTATTAATTGTATAAATATAAATATGTCTTTTTCTGTACTGTTCAATGCTACATGTGGTGTTATGTAGTGAAGAAACAACGAGCAGTCAGGGCCAGGATGACCCTGACGAAAAAAAAAATAAAGAAATTCTTATGCTTCTTAATGGGCTAAAATTTTAGGTTATGCAATGCAGATGAGATTTAGCAAACAGGATAGGCTGGTTCCAGACCTCTGAATCGCTGCCCACATCTTAGACTTGTTCAGCAATGAGTGCGCCCACTCACAGCTGCGGACAATCGTCGGCGAATAAGAGCTCAGTAGGCAGGATAAAAAATGGGGATACCATCTTCCTACATAGCTAGCTAGACTGATAATATCAATGTATCGGTCAATATTAGCTTATCTAAACAGATTGCCGTAAACAGCTACAGATCGGGGTGTATGTCAGCTAACAAGTAACAAGAAATATCAGCATTGCAACTGGTTGCAGTATGCAAACATAAGCAGAATCTGCAGTATGTCAGACATACATAGATGTTGTACTGATTCAGAGAAAATTTCCAGTGCGCATCGGACCAGTCTACCTCACCTACTGTATCCCACAATTAAAGCGGTGGAACAGTTCCTATTTGTTTGTTTTTTCAACTTTATTTACACGGTCACCAATGGCGAACAGCTACATTTTTCTAATGTAATTATGTTGCAAGCATAAAGTGTGACGAGGCTACAGTCATTACTTTTCCTTTTCAGAGTTTAAGAGGATGCTATTACGCTGGTTTGCCATTGGCCGTACTATTGTTTAATTCCACTTTACAACCGGAAACCGGCTAAGTCTAGACTAGCATACTGCATGTTACGTGTCAGCAGGGGGGGGAACTAGGTTCAGTGAGGAGTGTTGTGCGGAGTCTCCCGCTTGTTTTTTTGTCCTTCCGTTTAGGTGAGTACATCCGGAAATCACACGCAGCTGTGTGCCATCGGGTAGTGCTGAAAGGGGGCCAATCGGCCAAGAAGAAGGCCGTGCAGAGCAGAGGAGCGAGTGGAGATAGACAAAGAGGAGCGAACAAAAGAGAACGAGAGAGGAGTTGGTGTTGGAGACGAAGGAAGGAGAAAACCACCTGAGGATTGCTAGCAGAGCGCTGCTAGCCCAAGTAGCTTTGAGTGTGTGTCTGAGACTAGCCATAGCCTGTGTGTAGCCGGAGGTCTTGCCGTGGTTTGTGTTGTTCTCACGGCCGCCACGGAACGTGGTTTGAACCGTTTTCTATTGTTTTGTTTGGGAGACGGGACACCCGTAGGTGAGTACGGGTTAACCCATACATTCCACACGCACAAAGCCAGTTCTGCTGTATAGACACACTAGAATTTAGGGGCTGATTTCCCTCCTATAACTGTTTTCGACTCTACTTTTCAGATAAGATTAGATAGCTGATTTAATTTCATGGTTTTGTTTATAGGTAGATCAGACAATGGGGTTTTTGTTTTGCTGGGTTCGTTTATTTGGATTCAGCCCACTGTCCCGATCTCCCCCGCAAGTTGTGGTGCGCTTTTTGTTTCCATTAAATAATTCTTGTTAATTAAAAATAATTTCTTAATTCCAAAACAAGAGTTTGTTAGGGGACCTACACAAGAAGATTTAGATGAGTGTCGAAAGGAGGATTTAATTAAATTGGTGGTTTCAACGGCCAATCTGAAACGTGAAATTAAAGCAAAGCTAATTGATGGATTGATCGAGTTGAAAGTATTTGCTCCAGCTGTCGCAGAAGAGACAATAGTTGAGGAGTGCAGGAGTCCTGCACCTGTTGAGGATGAGCTGGAGTTTGTTGTTCCTGCCACGCTCCCTCGCTTTGTCCCTGGTTCACCTGGTCTGGGTAGCTCCACGGTGGATGCACAGACCAGAGTTCGACTGGCTCGCTTGCACCTGGACGCACAGGAAAAGGAAAATGTTAGGAAAACTGAATATGAATTCCGACTACCGTTCCGTAGACTGGAGATTCAGGCGGAGACAGAAATTAGGATTAGGCAAATGGAGTTAGAGGCAGGCAAAGAAGTAGTGCAAGGGCCCATGGTTAGAGATTCTCGCCCAGTCAGCTCTCCAAACTCTGGGTTCGACGTAAGCCGCCAGATCACGTTAGTCCCGACATTTAGGGAAGCTGAAAACAGTTACAGGAGGGAAACCCACCTACTTTACCGCGTTTAAAAGGATTGCTTCTGTTCTGCAGTGGCCACATGACATGTGGGCTGTACTCCTCCAGTGCAAATTGCTTGGAAAAGAGCAAGAGGTGGTAGCCTCTCTCCCTTTGGAAGAAAGTTTAGATTATGAAGTGGTTAAGACGAGGATATTACAAGCGTATGAGTTGGTGCCTGAGGCTTATAGGCAAAGATTTCAAGCCCTTAGGAAAACCGTTGACTAGACGTACGTTGAGTTTGCTCGAGACAAAAGCGTTTTCTTTGAGAAGTGGTGTTCAGCCAGTGGGGTAAAGGCTGACTTTGATTCCCTCCGGCAATTAATCCTACTGGAAGAATTTAAAAACACAGTGCCAGAACAGGTGGTTGTATTTCTAACTGAACAAGGGGTGGCAACAGTGTCCAGGGCGGCCGTATTGGCGGATGAATTTGTCCTGACTAATAAACGAGTGTTTATTCCCCCAGAGAAGCCAAAAGCCGGACCGGTCCAGACAACAGCCCGGCCTGGAGAAATCCAACCTGAGAAGCGGAGAACCACAGAGGGAATGGGACCATACAAAGAGAGACTCGAGTGCTATTACTGCCATCGACTCGGGCACATCAGCACAGACTGTAAGGTATTGAAGAGGGTGCAACTGAGGAAAACCCAAGTAAAGGGGGTTGGTTTGATCAACACGGTTATGGCGCAGGAAGACGGTTCCATAAAATGTAATGAGGCTGGCATAGATCCATGTTTCAAGCCCTTTGTGACAAACGGCTTTGTGTCACCTGCCATTGATTCCACAGATAAAGTGCCCATAACAATTCTGAGGGACTCTGGTGGCTCGCAGACGTTGCTTCAAGAGGGAGTACTCCCCTTCTCAATGCTCGCCACCTGTGGAGCAAGTGCCGTAATTCAGGGAGTGGGTATGAACTACGTTAAGGCTCCATTATACCATTTGTTCTTGCACTCTGCTGTGGCTACAGGGATGTTTGAAGTAGCAGTTCGGCCTGATATGCCAATACCAGGGGTCGATCTGATCTTAGGCAATGACATAGCAATGGACCTGCCCTTCTAGAGGGGACAGAGGATAAAGCTATAGAACCTAGCATGCTGTACCCGAGCTGCGCAGTAACGAAATAAAAAGCTGGGGAAGAAGGTATTAACTTGTCCGGTTCTTTCTTATGTGCACAGATGACGGAGGACTCATCGGCGAGTAGACCAGACAGAGACATCCAGTCTCCCGAGAGAAAAACCCAGGAACAAAACCTTACCTTGATGGGGGTGGAGATGCCGGCGTCCCGTGAGGAGTTTGTGGCTGCGCAAGCAGGCAATACCTCCCTGTTGAAATGCCGGGACAGTGCAAATCGGACAGGGAAGGCTAATGATGTCAAAGTAAGGTACTTTTATGATAATGGTTTATTGATGAGGTGTTGGAACAGCACGAAAGAGTGGGAGACCAAAAAATCAGGTAGTGGTCCAAGCAGGGTATCGACGCCAGGTTCTGAATTTAGCTCATGATCACCCTTGGGCCGGACACCTGGGGGTGACTAAAACTTATGACCGCGTACTAGGACACTTTTTCTGGCCCGGTTTGAAATCTGATGTGATAGAGTACTGTAGGACCTGTCACCCGTGCCAGCTTGCAGGGAAGCCGAATCAGGTGATCCCGGCGGCTCCCCTCTGTCCGATCCCGGTGATAGGGGAGTCTTTCGACAAAGTAATCGTGGATTGTGTTGGGCCGTTACCAAAGACTGCTTCGGGTAACCAATTTTTACTAACAATCATGTGTGCCTCCACTAGGTTCCCAGAAGCAGTGCCCCTCCGGCGGATCAGGGTGCGTTAGAGAGGTTCCATCAGACTCTGAAGTCGATGTTGAGGAAGTGCTGCCTCTCTTTTCGAAGGGACTGGGATGAGGGTGTCCCGTTAGTAGTGTTTGCGATCCGTGAGGTGGTGCAGGAAAGTCTCGGGTGTAGTCCAAACAGTCTGGTGAGGGGACCCTTAAAAGTTCTCAAGGAGCAACTAGTGACTCCCTTGGAGACTGTTAGAAACATACCGGATTATATCGCCAGGTTAAAGGCTCTGCTTAGCCAGGCGTGTAACCTGGCTAAGGAGGCGTTAAAATCCACTCAGAAAAAGATGAAGAGACGAAACGAAGGCCCCCACATATCAGGTGGGAGATCGGGTATTGTTACTGGCTACTGTGCCGGGTTCGTCGATGTCTATGAAATTTGCGGGTCCGTATGTTATCAAGGGCCAGTCCAGTGAAGCGGGCAGTGATGAAAGAAGAGGTAAAATACCTTCTCGACAACGGGTTGGCTGTTCCAAGCTGCAGTGCGTGGAGTTCCCCGTGTTCGTTATTAAGTCAGATGGCAGCCCCCGTTTCTGCACCGATTACCGGAAGGTGAACGCTGTGACTGTGCCGGATTCGTATCCGCTGCCATTAATAGAGGATTGTATCGACGAAGTGGGGCCCACAACATTTGTTAGTAAGTTAGACATGCTGAAAGGTTATTGGCAAGTGCCTTTAACCCCCCATGCCTCAGAAGTTTCAGCATTTGTAACACCCGATCATTTTCTCCAATATACTGTCATGCCGTTTGGAATGTGCAATGCCCCTGCCACCTTCCAGAGGTTAGTTACTACGATTCTAGGTGATGTTCCATGTTGTCGCACTTACCTTGACGACATTGTAGTGTATTCTGGGAACTGGAATGAACACCTAGAAACCTTGATGGAGGTGTCGCTAACGTTAAATCTCGCTAAGTGCGAGTTTGGATGTGGCACAGTGTTGTACCTAGGCCAGCGGGTGGGCCAGGGAATGGTATGTCCTAGCGGTGCAAAGGTTCTAGCCATTACTAAATTCCCGGTACCGGCCAAACGACGAGAGCTCCGTCATTTCCTGGGGATGGCTGGGTTTTACCGGCAGTACTGCCGGAACTTCTCTTCAGTAGCAGCTCCCTTGACTGCTTTGACAAGCCCTTCTTCCCGGTTTGTGTGGGATACGGCCTGTCAAATGGCCTTTGACGGTTTAAAGGGGATGTTGTGCTGTGCTACCGTCTTTTCTACCCCTAAGGGCCTGGATTATACTCCAGAACGGACGCGTTCGTGCGCGGCCGCGGACCTTGCGTACACACAGCATTTCAAATTATACTTGTTTTTAGAGCCCTCTCGGCAGACGCGTTCGACACATGCGCAGTAGATCGGCGTGTAAATGCGCAACAACTAATCAAACATGACGACACTCATGCAAGAAGAAGAAGAGCTGCTTTGTCTGTTGTACCGAGCGCAAAAAGAGAAAAAAAGATAAGTTTGAAAGTGTGGTGGACGGCGTGTTTTCACACGCATGCGCAGTTGGTGCTGTTGGTTCGCGGACGAGTCCGCGCGGTCATAGTTGATTGCCCGGTACGCGTTCGTACGCGCGGAGCCGTAGCGGACTGCTCTGATGACGCAAATGACGTAATGCGCACACTGGCGGACGGCTGCGGACACGCGGACGCGGAAGGTATAATATCGGCTTAACCCCTCTAGGCCTTTCAAGTTGGAAGTGGACGCAAGCTCCTTTGGTGTTGGTGCAGTTCTACTCCAGGAAGATGATCACAGTATTGATCACCTGGTAAGCTATTTCTTCCGAAAATTCAATAAATACCAGCTCAACTATTCTATTGTTGAGAAAGAGACCCTTACGTTGCTATTTGCATTACAACACTTTGAAATCTATCTAGAAGCTGGGGAGCAAACGGTTCTTGTTTACACAGTTCATAACCCAGTAGTCTTTCTGTCCCGAATGCGAAACCATAATCACTGACTTATGCGTTGGTCTTTATTAGTCCAGGATTACCATTTGAGCATACAGCACAAGAAGGGAATAGAGAATGTGATTGCTGACACCCTGTCCCGAGGATTGTAGCAAAGCTATTTTGAGAGGTATCCAAACCTTCCCT
>JAVQJD010079521.1:0-10417 GCA_036023655.1 Nannoperca australis
GATCGAAGGTCACGAGCCTTCAGTGTGGGTTTTCGGCTTTGCCCCTTACAGGCAGAGATTTCTCCGAATCTTTTTATGATCCTTGATTTTTGGTTTCCTGTCTTATTTTGGCATTTCCTGTCTGTCTCCCTGTGCCTTCCTGTCTTTGTTTGTTTCCCTCCTTAGTTTGATTACCATCACCTGTGTCTCATCCCCTCGTTTGCCTTCCTTATTTATAGTGGTCCCTTCCCTTTGTCTCTTGTCGGATCGTTGTCTTCGTTAGTGCCGTCGTGTTTGTTTGCCCCTTGCTCGTTTATGCCTAGCTCCTTGCCGCTTGCCACCAGCCACCTCCTTTTTGGTTTGTAACGATTCCCTGTTTATGGTCTTTTGTTTTGTCAATTTTCAATAAATCCTTTGTTGCTGGAACTGCCGGTCTACTTTTTGGGTCCTTTTCCCGCTGCCTCAGGGCAGATCATGACACTTTTAATGATATTGACTGTAGATGGTGAGATCCTTAAATTCCTTGCAACTGTGCATAGAAAAACATTGTTCTTAAGCTGTTAGACTATTTGTCCACGTAGTTTTTAACAAAGTGGTGAACTTTTTTGAAAAGGTGTTGCTAGCATGAAATTCAGAATAACCCTTTTATTTACAAAAATCAATACAGTTCATAAGGTGAAGCATTAAATATGTTGTCTTTGTACTGTTTTTAATTGAAATAGATGTAAAAGGATTATCAAATAATTACATCCTGTTTATATTTACATTTTACGCAACATGCCAACTTTTTGGGAATCGGGCTTGTATTAGAGAAAAATGATGTACACCAGCAGGGAAACAATGTCAATAATTCCCAGTGAAATATAGGTATCTGTATTCAGGTCCAACCACAGAATCAGGCTGTAAAGGCCACCATCATGGCACAATAGCAGCCCCAGGCAAGTGCAGAGACAAAAAAATCTATAGAAAAACATGGGAAAAAGGCTATTTGTACGTGAGATGATTAGCGACTCTGCAGCCAGGTCCAGTGAATGGTATGAGTAAGAAGAAAGGAGCCACTGGAGCAAAAGATAGGTACGTGCAGATTAGCTTGGCTGTTAGTTGGTTGAAAGGAGAGGCCTTCTGTCTGCCACGAGAGAGTTTTGACTTTATTGTGGGGGGGAACAGGCTTGACAATCCTATCCTTTCAGCTCCATCCCTTTTGTTGTTTAAAACATGTTTCAGCTGTGGATCATTTTGTAAATATTCCAGTTTAAAATATGACTCTTTATATTGCTTGTTTAAAGTCTGTAAGCGGTGCAACAAGTAGGGGGAAGTCTACTTCTTGTGGTGTTTTGTCTTCTCGAGTCCTGTCTTTCAGTTTTAAAACTGTATCACTGTCTTGTTTATAACGACCTCTCAAATTCAGTGAATTTCTTTGAACGTGATGTTTTATTTTGAAGTTTCTGTGTTAGAGGTCCAGCATCCTTTGGAGGCTGTCTATCTCTCATTGGATAACTTATAAATATTTATTTATACACTACTTATTTTAATATCCCAGATGACGGCCCTGCACATGAGCTTGTAGGTGAAATAAATAAGCTTTAAATTTATATTGTGAGAACGTGATTAAATGGTAAGGCTTACTGGATACTAACGTGAATATTTTGTCATTTACTCATTACCTCATTTGAGGCCAAATAATAATAAACTTTATTTTCACTTTTCTGTTACAAAGTGCTTTACCAAAGGAAATAAAACCAGACAAAGCAGGTAAAATAGTTAAGACAGCTAACTGAATACAATTAAATAGTAATAGAAATAAGACGAGTGTAAATAAAAACACATATAAACATTTCTGTTTTAAGAGGACATACTGATGTAGTAGTCGAAATTGTACCTAAAAATACCTTTAACATGAGTCACCTACATGTTACACAGTTCACTTATCATACAGTATCCATGGAAACATGATAAAAATGACGTTTGATTTCAAAACAAGAACCACTGGAGTTTATTAGGTATAACTGGAGGACTCACAATTCTGCAATACAATACAAATGCTTCAATAAATAGTTTTATAACGCTGACATAATTAAAACCAATTTTAATTTGACATGGACTTTGAATTTTTTTATTAATCTGAACTTCCATAAAAGGGCTGCTGCATTACTGGCAGTGAGTGCAACGACACTGGTAGAGGTTAATATACATTTTAAAAAAAGAGAGCATAGATCTCTATCAGTTTGTTTGACTTACTGAAAATCACAGACGTCCTGCCAATTTCAGAGAGAAAGCAGGCTTGACCTTGGGAAGTATTGACTTTTGCCTTGATCCATGTTGATAACCTCAAAGTAAAAGAAAATACAAGCTCACTCTGATTAGATGTTGACCATGACAGGACAATATCCAAATGTCCAGCATCGTGGTTATGGTAAAAAGAAAAGAGAAGAAAAAGCTCACACCAAGAAACAAGGATTCAAACACTTTATGAAACAACAGTGTGAAATGGGGTGCCTTGGATTTGTTGATAACATTTTAGAAAATCAATGAGGGCATAACTAATAATGCATTTAGTAACTGAATATAAGAGCATGTCTTTCACTGCTTCAGTATGTCCACAGTCCACACGCCGACACGCTGCCAAGACAGAAGATATTTCTCCTGCAGGTTTTGCGACGCCTCTCTTCTCTTTCCTTTGTAACGTGTCTGTCTTTCACTGTCGAAGGCAATAATCATCTTCAACATCTGCATAACCTCAACCACACGGATGCTGGCTGTGACTCTGCTACTTTCTGCCATGATGGCTCTGACGAGAGCTTCTGGTGAGTGCTTGCGCTTTTGGTGTGTAGCTGCATACATATTGCACATTTCATTCCGAGGGAACTACAATGAGCATCATGCATCATACTAATGCATTACTCACCCACTTGTCTGTTTGTTGTCAGAAGACACGTCTGTCAACAGCACTGCAGAGTTTGTCAGCAGCTCAGGCTTTCATTCAACACCTTGAAAGAGGCATGGGTTGGGCCATGGCTCGTGCTATCAGGATAATTTCAAATGACTCAAAACTGTTCTGGTGGTTTTGACTTGCACACTTGGTTCATTGTCATCTCCTTCCGAATTGGTGTATTCCTAATAATTTAGATTTTTTTTTAATGTGTTATTTCTGCTTTAGATAAACTGTCAGTCCATGGATGCAAACCTTGCATCAATACACAGCATTGAGGAGTACTGTAAGATTCAGGCCATTATACATGGCAGCACTGCAGACAATAAAGAAACATGGATTGGTGGCTCAGATTGCCAAAAGGTAATTTATCATCAAGAGTATTTTATTATTATTATATAGTTATCGATCTATTCTATTCTATTGTATAGGAAAATGCTTGGTTCTGGATTGAGGGAACACCTTTCAAGTTCATGAACTGGTGTGAAGGAGAACCTGATAACAGCGAGCAGCGCTGTCTGCAGATGCATTTTGGAGGTAACATATTATCTAGCTTAAGAGTGAAAGGGGAAGTGATAAAAGGCACCTGTGTGGAAGAATATATCTGTCTGTTTGTGTAAATGTTTTCATAGATTAAATTGCAGCACAAAAAAAGTGTTGAATAATTGACAGACTGATAAATAATGCACACAGCTCTGTTTAGACTTACTCTTTATAATCAGATTTATAAAGTAACTTGACAGTAATACATTTCCAATGTCACTTTTGTATTTATTTTTTGTCTTTATACTGGTGGTGTAATGACAACCATCAAGTTCTACAAGTCCTGCATACAACAGGCCTGTGTTCTGTGTGTGTGTGTGTGTGTGATGATGTGATCATGGCCTTATTACACAGTTTCAGGTTTTGGTTTGTGTATTTTTGGTTTTCACAGGTAACAAATGCTGGGATGACTTGGAGTGTCACTACACACGTCAATCGATCTGCGTCAAAACACCCAATAAATCCTGAGCTGACACAGAGAAGTGCATCAAACACACACACACACACACACACACATTGGTGGAGGAGTGATAGTGATACACATTTTTCCATCTACATGCAAAAATAAAAAGGCTCAAGCATTGTAATCTGTGACTGAAGTCCACTTTTTCTGGGTGTAACTGTCTTGCACATCTTACACACTTGCAGGTGTGCACTGCACTCAATGTGTATGTCACTGTCTGTCACAAAACAACAACAACAACACATAATGAATGCTAGATTGCTCAAATGTCACAGAGACCAAAAGAGCAAGGAAGAGATAAAAGGGATGCCAGGTAAAGTAAGAAACACAGGAGAAGAGAAAGAAAAGAGAACAAAACAAGAGACAGGAGCAAGAAAAGGTCTAATTTCAAACCTGAAAACTTGGAACATCTAAGGACCAGATCATCGAGGTCTTACTGGGACACCTGAATAGAACAGAGCCACCTGTAGGCATGACAAGTGAAAATGTTAAATAATGAGCATGCTAAATAATTGTATGTACTTCTAAATTTTTACTCCATGACTACTTGTAATGGATTGGTTGTTTTTACATTTTGGTATTGCTACTTTGACTTCTGTATTATTTTTAAATCAATAATGGTCAGTACATGCAAGTCTGTCGCTGAGAGGTGAAACAGAAAGCAGTGGGTCAGCGTGTCATGTGTCACAAGCCAATACAGGAAGTACCTGACGGATGACTGCAAAGTCAACATTAGCAAAGCAGATACGAGCAACTTAGCTAATGTGGAAGTGTCTCCGTGCCAGATAGAAGTCAATTAATGTTGATGCCACCGTACTGTGTAAAAAAGCGAATGTTACGAAAATGGAAATAGCCGTCAGACTCGTTATTTTCTCGGTCATTTTCTTGAAATCGAAGGTAAGTTGATGGACGTTAATAACAGAAACTGAACCGGGTGCGCGTTAGCTACCGACGGGCCGGATAGCTTCACTTACCGTCGAAACCTGTCAGCTGTGACTACTGTTTACTGCCTTAATCTTTTTTTTACTTTAGTACGGAGTCAAAAGACTCTGATAATGTGTGTATTGGAAACCCCGTGGTGTCCGGTATACAACGAGACTAATGACCGCTGTCACGGAGCTAACGTTAGCTCTGTCGTTTGGCCAGTAAGCCTCAGCTAATGTTAGTGTTGTTCAAGCAAGAAAACTGAGTTTCTGTGCTGCATTAGTGTTCAATGAAGGGGACGACGTTAGTGTAGATACATTTCCAAAACTGAAAATTACACCCCACTCTTAGTCCGTTAAAATCTAATTGAGCTAACTTATACAGAAGTATAACTTGAGGTTTGGACGTCCTCTGTCGCCTCACCAACAAGGAAGTATTATTAGTATTATTATTAGTACGTAACGTGAAGTATGAGGATAGATGTGGGGCATTTTATAATCACAGTGCAGTTCTGTATTTGTCACTCACAGTGTTTGGTTGTTGTCATGGGGGGAAAAACTGATAAGGAAAACGAAAGTCTGCAGAAAGAGCTTAAAGTTGGCTTCAGGTCTCTCTGATCTTCATGACATTTCAGTCGTCGTGGATTTGTTGATTTGCAAGAGAAGTGACAGCATTTAAATGACTATATTTCCTTGTAGGGCAGGTCCTAACTATACATTAAAATACTATGTGTGTAATGATGTTGACACATGAAAGGTGTTACTCTAGAGTCTTAAAAAAGCCTTAAATTGATTTAATTTAGCCTGCTCAAAACATGTTATGGCCTCAGCATGGACATGAATTGTAAGCAGTTCAACCTACCACAGATTGTCTTTTATTTTTTATTTTTTTTTATACATATGTTTTAATTTGAATGTTGTTTTGTTTTACATAGAAATCATCAAATACGTACCTACTGTGATGCTGCATATATTAACTGCATGTGTCAGACAAGCTACAATTAACCTGCTGCTTTCTGTTCTCTCACTTAGCCAGCATACTATGTTCGTGGCGTACGATATTTTAAGTTTCTGTGAGTTAACATTTCTTTCCCAACAGATAAACTGCCAAGAGGCGATCTTGCACATTTCAAATGAAAACCAAGATCGGGAGTACTGCATTGTCCACAATCGCTCCTGGACCCCCCTTTCACAAACCCTTGATGCTGCTGTAAGTTTTCCAAACCTTTTAAGGCCCTATTCTGTTGTTACTTATTAGTGTCAGAATAGGAAAGTAACTCTGACTTCTTTGGCCATTTGTTCTATTTTGTGTCTGTTTATTTCTATAGAAACAGACAATGAGTGGTTACCTGCCAAAGTGGGCGGTGGTTTACTACTCTGATTAATATTGTAACCGGAATTATTTTTTTTCAATAAGCAATTATGATGACCTTAGATGAAATTACTGTGATGGAAATTTACTCTATATCCATATTAATCTGTATCATGCTTATTTGACTTATGTCTCTTGATCATTCTCTGCTATGAAACTGTCTTTCCGTCCGTCCTTGCTAACCCGTGAGAATCCGTTCTGTTATGGGATTCCTTATCTGACTGCGGACTTGTTTGGGTTTTGCTATTGCTTCCAATAAAGACTTGTAAACCAGGTTCTTCCTGGCCCTTCTTGACTGTGACACCCCTTGAGTGCACATCAACGGGTCCTTTCTGCAGAAAGCTTAATAAATATTTAAAAGACTTTGGTGATTGAGAGACTCTTATTTCCAGATTGCTTCCACATTACTTAGTTGTGTTTACTGTAACAACCACCCAACTGTGTGACTTCTCCCAAAGTTATGATGGGGAAAATGACAGGAAGTGTTCCTCTTATCTTAACCGTATAATCACTCATTGTCTTCACCTTTCCAGGAGCAGTATCCGCTGGTGAATATGACCTCCACTGTGCTGTGTAACGGCTCGGGGCTCAGTCCAGATGTGGTCAAGGGCAAAGCGTTGGTTGTGATGAGGGGGGACTGCGATTTCAGCCAGAAAGCTCTGGTGGCTCAGCTCCTCGGAGCTACAGCTTTGCTCATTGCCAGCAACAAAACATTGGTAGGATATTTACATCAGTCTGTATTTTGTTAGTGAGTAAAACACAAAGGGATGTGATTTGACATTTCCCTTCAGATTTCAGTATGTTTGATTGTTAACCAACACTAGTGTCAGCATATACGACTGTGACATGCAGATGCAGAAGTGATTCAGAAATAAGGAAGTGAAATAATCAGTGGCACGGACGTGGGGATTTTCATCTAAATATATTTATTTTCTATGTGAAACACATTTTCTTGTTTGCTGCTGTTTGGCCCACATTTTCATCTTGACAGTATTACCCTGCATAACATGACGCACCAAAGGCTAGATGAGACATTTTCCCGAGTCTAACCAACTGCATTTATAAAAAATCTCTTTTGTACCTCTCACCTCTTCAGATCACGCCATCAGCCAATGACTCAGAGTATGCAAAGATCCATATTCCTCTGGCTCTCATGAGGTACAGGGACTTCCTGGAAGCACAGCAGGTCAGAAAGTCTTTACTTTTTCGTCTGTTACTTAATTTGGCCCCGTTCCGACCCTTTCTAAAGGTTGACGATCTGACGAAGAAGGTCAAACTGGATGCAAAATTGCTCATTAAATGTTTCATCGTGCTCGTATGTCCTCAGGTGTTTGGTGACGACATGCAGGTGAAGCTTTATGCTCCACCTCAATCAAAGATTGATCCAAGCATTGCAGTCATGCTGCTGATTTCCATCGTCACGGTCGCCTTGGGCGGCTACTGGAGCGGGGCATGCGAGAGGTGAGACATTGCAGCTGTACACACAGGGCTGCATCTGTGAATCATCATGGAATCAAGCTAGAGCAGATACTAGATTATCAATGTGAATGTATGGTTTATTCTATGTGTTGAACAAACAGTAGATGTCATTGACAACCAGCAATAAACATATATCATTAAATTGCACTTTGTATCAGTATAGTGGATGCTGATACACAGAGAACAACTGGTATTATACAGGCTCGAAATTCAAATGTTTTTCCATTTGTGGCAGAGACCGTTTGAATAGTGGTGTGGCAGGGGGAGAGAACAAAGCAGACAGCGGAGAGCTTTTCCTGTTGTCTCCTCTCAAAGTGGTTTTCTTTGTCGCCCTGATGTGCGGGATGCTGGTCCTCATGTACTTTTTCTACAACATCCTTGGTGAGTGCGAGGAAAAAAAAAACAGCTCTTGTGCGATAATATCCGGTGTTTAGGTGGTGTCATCTGTGTTTCTTTTTTTCTTTTTTTTTTCTTTCAGTTTACGTCATTATTGCTATATTCTGCCTGGCATCTGCCTCTGCACTGTTCAGCTGTCTAGATGCGGTGATGGAACTAATTGGTTGTGGCACTGTGAGGTATGAGCATCACTCTTTCCAAAAAAGATTATGCACCCACACACACACACACACACACACACACACACACACTCTCACTCATTTACTGCCTGATGAGCAGCTCGGCAGAGGTGATTATGTGTGAATGTTTTACTTTGTTTCCTCCAGAAATGCAGTAACCCTTTGTACCATCTAAACAAGACATTGTAGTGAAACGGAGCTGTGTGTGTTACATATCTGACTCTGAATCAAGGTCAAGGTTAACTTTATTATTCCAGATAGGGAAATTCTGGTGGTAACGGTGCACCAAACAGTCATACAAAAAGATATGGATATAAATACAGGTAAACATTATGCAGTCCCCCCTTCAATCCCCTTAACACACACACACCCCTAGGTCTTTGAAACAAACCCTTGCAGACAAGCCTGAACTGCTGAAAGCTGTTGTTTATTTGACCGTCTGTGTCTTTCTCTAGCTTCTCCATCCGAAACTGGAACTTCTCGCTGAGGTCTCTCATACTGGCTGCTGTGTGCATTAGCATCGCTGTGGTCTGGGGAGTGTACAGAAATGAAGACAGGTACTGTTAAGGGGGGATGGGCAGATAAACTCAAAACATACAACTGCAATCCTTTCAGACATTCCCACCACAGGGGGGTGAAGCAGGGCGTGCTCATATTCAACATACCAATACCATACCTGGTAAACAACCACATCAGTGCTTTTGACATTGCAACACCCAAGTCACTTTTATCAGCTTCCTGTGTTCGTGTTACACATTTTAAAGCTAATTGTAAGTTCAACTTACAAAAAGGTGATTGTGGGGCTTTTTCTTTTTTTCCCCCTCCTAGTCACCATGGTGCCAGGTATGAAGGACACTATTTCTTAATGTTGGCACGGTGAAATTGATGGGAAGGGGAAATGCAGTAACTGAATAAATGTAGGGTCATGTTGCTGTGTGAATACTGAGGAAAACATTCTTTTTTTTTTTTAACTTGAAAATATGTAGTCTGCCACAATATCCTTAACATAACTTCTTTTTATGATGTTATTCAGACAGATTAGTCTGATTTTCTAAATGTGAAAGTCAAAAACAGTAGACGCCAAAATCTCTAGGTGAAGATATTGGCAAGCAAATCTTTTAAACTTCTCTCGAGATACCGAATAATGACACATTTTGTGAACTTGGTTTGCAAAAAATCTATTTGCATTTATTCATGTGGCCTTAGGCTTGGTGTCATGATTTTTTTTATCAGAATTTCCTTCAGCATGGTGTTATTTCTAATAATGTGTAACTCTACGTTCCCTTTCTGTGCTTTCTTCTTAAGTAGAGCTAGACTACTCCCGTTAAAGTTAAAAAAACACTGTAAGGTTAAAAACACACGGTGAAAGAGCCTTTTGTGTCCTTGTAGATGGATCTGGATCTTGCAGGACCTCCTTGGCATTGCTTTCTGCCTCAACTTCATGAAGACCATTTCGCTGTCCAACTTCAAGGTGCCTCTTAACAATCTCCCCCCCCATCAATCTATCTTGGCCTAATCTCTTTTCTTTTGTACTTTTGTTAGGTATATTCATTTCAGTATATATTTATTATCTACTATTAGTATGTCACACACTGTCCCATTGTTTCAGATATTGTTGTCTTTACATAAATAGGACTAACCTTTTGTAAATTTACTGTCATTGGAGATTAATGCAATTCTGATAAAGGAGTATAATGTTTTTTATTGGTTCAGGAATCAATCTGTGATTTTGTGTTTTCCCATAATCGAATAGATCTGTGTCATTCTGCTGAGCCTCCTGCTTGTGTACGACGTCTTCTTTGTTTTCATCACTCCTTTCTTCACCAGGGTATGAGTATATTTATTGTTTTCTTTGTTTTTCTCAGAGCTGAGCCTGTAGGGTTAACTGCTACTCGTTTAAAAAAAACAATTCTGCCGTTCCTCAGTATTTCCTGCTTTTATGTTCAACCCTTTGTTGCCTCAAAGTGTTTTGGCATCCAGTTAAAACATTTCGCTGAAGCACAAAAGCTTAATCTAAGTGGACAAGTGACTGTGCACACAACTACACTACCGTTCAAAAGTTTGGGGTCACATTGAAATGTCCTTATTTTTGAAGGAAAAGCACTGTACTTTTCAATGAAGATGACTTTAAACTAGTCTTAACTTTAAAGAAAT
>JAVQJD010079542.1:0-30887 GCA_036023655.1 Nannoperca australis
CTGTTTATTATTCTTTTTTCAATAACTTTATCGAGCATTGTAACTGTATCAAAAAGCAATTTCCCTTCAGGGATTAATAAAGTATTTCTGATTCTGATTCTGATTCTGATTCTGATAGAATGTCCCTCTACTCCAAATGCTGAGGAATACAGGAACCGTAAGAACTGATTTTCCATTAATGTCCAAGGTGTATGCACTCCCCAGTTACAGTTTTCAAACATTGTTGCACGTTGGAAACTGTAAGCTCAGTTTGAAAGGAGATCATAATGGAATGTTGCTTGGTGACAGTGGGTATGCTCAGAAATCTTTTGTTTACACCATACTTGCACCCAAGAACTGAGCAACTACAACCAGGCTTATGTGCGCACTAGGGGTCTAGTAGAGCGCATGTTTGGTGTTTGGAATAGTCGTTTTCGGTCAAACACATCAATTCAAGCCAAGGAGATGCTGCCTTGTCATCACTGTAACAGCTGTTTTTCACAACTACCTGAAACAGCATGGATGCCCAGATCCTCCAGTACAAGAGGATGACAATCCAGATGTACCTCCATTCACAACAAACCACAGAGGACTTGCTTACAGAGATGCTTCTGCATTGTGCCACTTTAAGTAGTTATTTTTGACATTTACCTTTTCATACTTCTGCTAGGATCAGATAAATTTTCACATGTAATGAGCAAATGAATGTATTCTAAAAGTAAACGTGTATATTTGGTCTGATATATTAAAGAAACACCCAAAACATCCAACATGATTTAATAAAATAATATTTATTCCAGATTCATGCATCGATGTGATATTTGAGACAGTTGCATCTCTCTCTCCTGCATCTCCAATTCTACGTGGAGTATGTTCATTTTCATTTCATGCTCCTCCTTAAGATACTTTAACTTGTGTTCATGAAATTCGATAGCCAGCCTTTCATGGATTGCGACTCTTTTGTTCTGGTGACCAGTACTGGCAGACACTGCCACCCTAGGTTCTGAGGATGTGGAGGGTAAGCTACCTTGCAACTCTTCAGTTTTGTCTGTTTGACTTTCTCCTTGAAACAAGAACAGAGTATATACACATATGATCAAATAAATGCACATTAAAGAAGTGTTTCACATCAGATGACACAAACATAATAGTTTAAAAGGAGAGAAAGAAAAGGTCAAATTAAATGCACTAATATACTCAATGTAGATGTGTGTGTGATCCCTCATCTGAACGATGGTCATCATATGGTATGTTCTCCAAAGGTTGCAGGTTCTCCATTATTTCTGTCTCTATTTTAAGGTCATCCGCCAGTCTTAAACCTCTCTCTGCGGGCTTCTGCAACTGCAATTTTTATATTCTTCGAACACCTGTATTGAATAAAAACTGCAATGTCAACCCATTGATATCACAAAACAGTAATAAAGGTAATACAGCTAACAAAGTAATAAAGCTAACAATTCTTACCTGAAGTTGTTGTATTGTTCTTGTTGATGTTTGTTCATTTGCATTGAATTCATTACAGATGGAATTCCATGCAGTCCTTTTCTTTGATTCCACAGCAGATGTGTGCTGTTTATCTTCAATGACGGGGTGTCTTGAGACTATTATCTTTAAAAGAGGTTTCTCATGCTCAGTAAAGTTTTTTGTTCGCTGTCTCTTTTCTGCTGCCATTGTTTTCCTTGGATTTACTTTTCCAGTTCCATACAATTTTAGGATTTTCTGGGTCCATTCCACGTTTTATAGGCAACCTCTGTCCAGCTAATTCAGACTAGCACAGGTGGTTTTTCAATTAATCGTGTTCCCTTTAGTTCAAGACTCCATAGTCCAGGTGTTAGTAATCTCTAATTAGTCTGTGTTTCAGAAAGCCATTTATTAAACCGTGATTAACTATTCTAGATTAAGGCCTAAGCTTATTGTTATGTAGAAAGTCACACAACTGATTGGCAACTGCTTTCTCAAGGATCTTAGAGAGAAAAGGAGGGTTAGATCTAGGTCTATAATTTGATAAAACCCCTGGGTAAAGAAGAGGATTAATTACAGCTACTTTACAGGACTGTGGGACATTGCCTTTTAATAAGGATAGATATTATATCTAGTAAAGAAGTGGTAACTAAAACTTATTTAAACAACCTAGTTGGGACGGGATCTAATAGACACGTTGATGGCTTGGATGAAGAAATCATTGAAGTTAGAGGATTAAGGATGATGAGAGAAAAGCAGTGTAAATGTATATCAGGTTTTTTAGTTAGTTTCCTGTTTTTGAAGCTGATATAATTTCCTTAAATTTATCTACAGCACTGTGAGATAGACATCTAGTGTAGGAATGTTTGCCTAATGGCGTGTAGTCCAGTAATAGAAATTGAAAAGTAATTAAATAATTGTCCAATAAAATAGGATTTTGTGGAATGACTATTAAATGTTTAATTTCTATGCCATAGACAAGAACAAGGTCATGAGTGTGGTTAAAACAGTAAGTGGGTTTATGTACACTCTGACAGGAGCCAATCAAATCTAATAATGAGATAAATGCAGCACTAAGGCTATCATTATCTACATCCATATGAATATTAAAATCACCTACAATAATTACTTTATCTGTTTAAAGGAATTCAGATAAAAATGCAGAATACTTTTGTATTTGTTATATACAACTTTGGCACCTACTTTAGGCATTTTAGCCTTTCTACTGAGAGCAACTATATTGTGGTCACTAAAACCTACAGGTACAGAGATTGTATTTGAACATAGCTCAAGTACATAGTATATATATATGATCAAGGCATGTGAAGGTAGTGTGACCTGCTTGACTTGTAAAAACTCTGTTTGGCAAGTAAACAATTTGCGATTTCACATAGTTGAGTGGGAAAGTCATCATCAGGAGAACAGCAACCAGGTGGAGTAGATGCACTTGAACCCACAATGCTTCTACATCAATCTGCATCAAATCAGTACATAGTTTAACAGGAAGATGGATTTGCACCAAAACTGTTTTTTTCTGTCCCCAAAGAGGGAGAAACCATTAACCAATTATTCATAATTATGCATGGATAGATCTAAATGAGTCTCAGATACCAACAATATATAAATGTAATTAGCAAGTGCCAGCTTATTCAAGTTATGTATCTTGTTCCTTGTGCTACAAGATGTTCACATGTGCAATTGCACATCAAACCGTTGTTTGGGAGCTTTGAAGGACTCAATGTCCTTATTTGCATAGTTCAGGAACCTTTTGGGGTTTGATGACTTGTTATTGTTATAGACTTTTCTTGAGGTCCTGTATCTCTTTGAGTGCACTATCCATTCTTGACACAAGATTTGAAGTTCTTCATTTGCTGCTCCAGCAGCTCTCTATAAAAATAATTTTGTTGATCCATCGTGAGTTGAAGAGTAGATTTTGTCACCAGCACTTCCTCTGGATATTTCTGTACTTTAGGTGGCAAGCATTCAGATGCACCACAGTCAATGGCTCCAACACAGACAACTAGGCCTCAGTTCCAAATTACTGTTTCAAAATCTCTCTTGAGCTACATCCACGGATCTTCTTTCTCTATGAAAGAGTCATATAACTTCAACTTGCATAAAATTTTGATTAAAATTTATTTTTCAAAGTATCTTAACAGGTGCATAAGAATAAGAGTGAAAAGCTGTGTTCACTGAGACAGGAAACAGGGAATTTCCAGTTTCAGTTGCCATTATCTTGTCTCAAATAATCAATTAGAAATTAAATTAACAGTGTGATTTTTTGCTGGCCTATTTGCCTATTTACATTAAATAATGTACTCTGTATTATTTACAGAGTACATTTCTTGACATATTACTGATTTTATCATTTTATATGCATTTAATTATATTGTCACCATTACACCTCATGTGTATTTGTATATTAATCCAGAATACATGGGAGAGGACTGAGACATTGCAAATGCATTTATCCCCTCCCCCTACTGGACATGTTTAGCATGAAAGAGTTCACATATTTGCATCAGGACAAGATGAAATTAAACAAACATTATTAGTTTGCTGGGTAGCTCCCAGATTAATAGGATATGACTCAAAGTGGTCAGGGAACACATATGGGATAATAAAGGCGAAGGTGACGACACAAGAATCTGGGAGCCAATGGGAGGCAGTCATTCCCATATGATGTAAAAGAAATCGGGATTCATCAGAACAGGCAATCTTCTTCCATTGCTCTGTGATCCAGTTCTGATGCTCAAGTGCCCATTATAGGCTTTCGGTGGGGCTACGCAGCCCCATATGCAACAAACGTTTACATTATACTTATTTTATATTGCTGTACTATGTACTATGTTTATTTATGCTGTGTTCTACTATAGGTATACTACCGTATGTTACATTGCTGTACTTTATACTTATACTGTACTATGTTATAGTTGTTGCACTATACTATATATGGTATTTCACTTTCACAGTAATTTTATTTTATACTATATCTCACACTATATCATATTATATTGGCCTATACTATATCATGTTTACATTAAACTGACCTGCTTCATATTCTGTATTATATTTTTATTAAATCTATACATTAAACCAAGACAAACTAGGTTCCATTATTTAATCATTTTGTATATTAGTCTGGTGTTTGCTGCACAAACATTCTGCTGATATTTATTACTATCACTTTAACTGCACCACTGTCACTTTACCTTGTAATCTGTCTCCAAAAGCCTTTGTATAGTTTCTATGTTGTTCTCTTTTTCATACTAGTTTGTATATACCTATGTTATTTATTATTTTACCTCTATACTTATCTGTAATTACTGCTGTCATTGTGCTGCTTTAACAACCGAATTTCCCCGCTGGGGATCAATAAAGGTTTATCTTATCTTAAATGTCTGCACAGACTCTGATGGGATGAATTCACAGGTAGCACAAATAAAAAAAATTAAACAGGAACTAGTGAGAAAATTTTTTGATTTAAAATGTTGCTAGCAATTGTTTAATTGTGGTATGTAACATGGCTAGCATGTTTGTGGTAGAAAAGTTTTCTTGCAAACAGTGTTGCCCTCAATTTGAGAAACGGTCTCAATTGACAGTAATATGCTGAGATTTCAATAACATTTTATTTTTAAAATGGCATATCATAACAAAGTTATCTCAGGGCACTTTTTCATATAGAGCAGGTCTAGATGGACTGGAGACCCAACAATTCCCACCATAAGCAAGCACTAGGCAACGGTGGCAAGAAAAATTGTATAGACTCTAAACACCTCATTACCAATTATTTGAATGAACTCCACAAATTAACAAGTTAACTTGTGGATATCTACTTAGATGTGACAATATATGTATTAAAAGGGAAAGGGGGTCCACATAGTACACGTTTAGGGTACAGAATTTCCAGGGTACAGCAGTGTCTTGTGGCAAAGTTATTATGTCGATGTGTATGGATCCCATACTGATATAATCAAACCAAAGAACAGATACCTTACAGTTTTACCAATGAAGAAAAAAAAACTTCTCCTTTTTCATCCTTAGTGGCAATGCCCGACCAGGTCATCCATCAGTACAAACAGATCCTGAAGACATTTCAGAAAATTGGAAGAGTGTTGTGGAATCTCTCAGGAGACATGGGGTGGACAAAACAACATTTGCACTATCAAGTATAATTGCAGAGGTATGTAAAAGTTATTGAAAATAATTTATCCCTTGCTATCACCCAGCTTGCTATCATGCATATTTAAATGAGCATTCACCATTATTGTAGGGATGAAGCTAAATTGGTGGAAGTAAAATCAGATTTGTTGGAGGACAGTTGAAAATACTATAAAAAGTATTAAACATGATGGTAAAAAACTTTGGAATAGCTTGAATGAAATCATGGGAAGGGAGATAAAAGCATATGCGTCTTTTGTTGAATTAGATGGTATGTTTTTAACTAAGCCTTAAAATATCGCTAAGTATTTTAATAACTTCTTTATTGACAAAGTGAGTAATCTGAAGCAGCGCCTAGGTGATACTGATTCTAACCCTGGTGAACTGATAAGTAATGAAATAATGGATGGTCAACAGCAGACCTATAAGTATTCTTCCTGCGCTTAGCAAGGTTATGGAAGAAAATATTCACGTTCAGATCCAAGGCTACTTTAACAATAACAACTTGATTACCAAATATCAACATGCATACAGAAAGGGCTACTCGACTTGTACAGCACTTATACAAATGACTAATGTTTGGTTAAGTGAGACTGATAAGTCAAAAATAGCAGGAGGGGTTATGTTATGATTTTAGTTGCGCATTTGATGTCATTGATCATGGTACTTTAATTGAAAGTCTTAAATGTTATGGTTTCAGTTCATCTGCAGCTACAGTGATGAAGAGTTATCTTTCCTCTAGAACTCAGAGGGTCTTTTACAAAGGCAGTGTATCAAATTAGAGCAATTTACTATGTGGTATACCTCAAGTAGGCTGTCTGGGACCATTCCTGTTTTTAATATTTTCTTTGAATGACTTGCCCTCTGCTATGAATAATGCAGGTATAACAATGTACACTGATGATTCCGCATTATATTTAATATCTTTGTAAAATAGTACCTTACACACAATCTAACATTTATTGTCACACCCACAATGAACAGAAAGGAACAGGGTGGTAAATATCCATGACCAGCAACTACCAGAGCAAAACATAAACTAAACACATAAGTGTTTTCCTTATAGCTCAATAAAGGAAGGCATTTACCTTGGTATATTGGTGCATAAAAATAAATATAGGAAGTACAAAATATAAAGAAAGATAAAGCAAGTTATAATAACATAAATACACACAATGATATAAAAATAAAGTCTGTGAACAATAACAATGGAAAGCCTAAAAGCAATAACAAATAAATAAGTTGTGTAGTTCTCTCTTGTGTGAGACTGAACATTTTCTTGATACATGATCAGATGTGGGTGTCACAGAGACATTGTGTCAACTCAATGATGCAAAGGGTTCTTCGTAGTGAGTTTTCACTTAGGTTATCCCTGTAGCGATAGAGCTCTTCTTTGTAAGTTTGCCATGCATGCTCCAGGTGCTGGGTGTGGGTGCCTGATTGCTGGTGGACAAAAAAAGCACCTGTGGTTAACCTGAAAGTGAATGTAACCCTGCTGCTGCAGAGTGCTTTATGCCCACCAGCAATCGCTAAGATCACTGGTTTCATACTCTTGTATGATGAGTTACAGATGCCTTCTGGAACGGTGTCTTTACTTCAGTATTGGCCTTCGGTGTGCAGCCTCCATCTCAAACATCCCAAAGACCTAGAATGGGTTCTTCTCTATGTTTTCCCAAATCATCCATTGTTGTATTACAACAAAGTACAAATGTAATTATACAGTCATGTTATTATGCATACTGCATTCATACCGTACATTTCTTTTGTGATGGTATTTGCTTTAACCAATGACATCAAAACTATGTCTACCGGCAATCTTCATTTTTTTCTTCTCTCTAGACGTTTGATGGCATTGATGCAGGAGTGGCGAATAGTATCATACACCTTTGTAATCAAAGCACAACTTCGACAAACACCATCCTCGATCATGTCCACGTCTTCTTCGGAGACATTGAGCTAAACTGAAAAGAGAAATTGCTGTTAAACAATGTAGCCAATGATTGTTGGAATGCCATGATAGGGTCCTTGCATGCATCAGTAATGGCCATCAATCCATAATCAAAACCATACTAAGTATGATAGTATTAGATATTATTACACTAATATACTATATAACACACACATACACACACCAGCAAACAAAAGACATGAAAATGCCAATTGCCTCATTTACAGCTGAGATAACTGTTTTGGGTCATAACACTGATTAGATGTTGCAGCCACTCCCCATCTAGCAATAGATTGTACTTTGCAGTGCACCTCCTCTTTTTTACTAAATAGAAATGCACCCTTTTTCTGTAAAGAATGGTCCCATCTGTTTCCAGCCCCTGCTACTAAACACATGGTTTCTTTGACTGTGTCATCATGTAATTTCTTTAATTGTGGCCTAACTTTTATATCTGATCTGGTCATTTGTTATGCTACAAGGTCATCAAACTTGATGATGTGCCTTAGTATTTCAGTGGCAATTGTGTAAACTTTACATTAATGCATAATTCGCCTGTAGCCTCATGCACAATGTTCTTGGTAAAAACTTTCCACTTTCTTGTTTAATCTTGGGGGAAATGATGTGGTAGTGAAATTACCAAGATGCAATGTAGCTTCAAATCTGTACAAACAAGCCTAGTTAGAGGAAACTGATACATTTAGTTAATTTAGGTAACACCTCTTAAGTATGGCAACTATTCATCTTTCTTATCCTCTTGTGATGGAGAGATGTTGACATGAAAAATAAGCTTCTACAAACTTTTGTTTCATTTTTTCTGCTCCAGCTGTGATTACAACTTTAAAAGCTGAAATTACCTAGTGATGAATGTTGTTTTTTGGAGAGGGCCATTGACCAAATTAAGTGTGGTGGTGCTCGTCCATCTGCCCCTGCCCCTGTTCAAGTCCTAACTATTCGACAGATGCCAGGTTGTTCAGGTTTGTGTTTACTTGTTCATTATTAGTTGGTGTCTTAACAATGTCTTTTCTATGAAGTTACTTTTCAGCAAACTAAGCAGTGAGGGGAAAACATCAAAGACTTTTGGATTTGAATTATTCTGTTAACTGATTAGCTCTCAAAATCTCAACAATTGTTTTATCTATAATATAACACTGTGCACTAAGTACCACTGTACACTTGCAGTGAGAGATTGTTTTTGTTTTTGAATTATAGAACTAGAATAAAATCAGTATCTATCTGTTTTTTTTGTTTGTTTGTTTCTCCTCTTGAAGAGGAAAATAAGTAAAAACATGAGCAACAAAAGGATGAAAAAAGCAATTAACAACTTTGTAATTTTAGTTGGAGATAAAACACAAATTGTAGTTTCAAAGACAATGCATTGAATCTATTGTGTGTGTGTGTGTGTGTGTGTGTGTGTTTGTGTGTGCACAAGATGCAGAATGATGGAATAAGGGGGTACCCAGTACTATTATTTTTGGTAACACTTTTAGATTACAGCCTGTATACCCTGTAGCTAACTGTAGAAACAGTTTGTTTTGATATTACTTGTCTCAAAACGTGGAAGAATGTTTTTATTAACTTCACACTTTGCTGTCAGAAGAGTATATATTAATATTAACCATAGCCTATAACCTATATTTGTATTTATTTCCTGGGATGAAAGGAGGCTGTGCACATGGCTGAGAAAAGGTAATCTTGCACCTTGAAGAGCTGTAATGCTGGTCGAACGCAATTGCCAGGGAGAAGACTATCAACATTTTAACTTCAAAATGATCAACGTGGTTACACGAAATACAAGTGAGTGACATCTATGGTGGGTGAATTCTGTCCGCCAATGGCAGGTGGAGCTGTGAGGCCATAAACAAGCACACGTGTAAATGCACAGATAATTTTGTTTCCAAAATTATAAAGAAACAATGTAGTTTGCCTGTTGTTGGTAATAAGGTTAATTTTAAATTAAAATCACATCAGATGTATTAAGTGATGCAGAAGTCATCGCTCTATCTTCCCTGAACCATCCAGAATTTTACAGTTTTAATGGTCTTACTGTACCCTGTTATAATAGAAGGGGTCCCAGTAGTTAAATAACTGCAGTATACATTCTCTCTAAATTTCTCCCAAACATCCAGATTGTTACTCAATAGGTCATATTCTGTAATAAAAGAATATATAATCAGTAGTTATATTATATGTACTGTACTGATACATTGTAAATACAAAAGATTACACTAACTCCAGGGAGGCTGCTCCCTGACTTTTAAAAGAACTGGCTTTCCAGTCTATGGCATATGGTCAAGTGCCTAGTGTTCAGTGACTACAATGTCCCTGGTTCCACCTATTAATTAGTTGCAAGTCATGTTTCTTTTTTCCCATTTTTCCAGTCAACTAAAATCTAAATAATTAACAAAATCTTGATAAATGCTTATTATTCCATGATATCCACAATAAACAGTAGCTTCTTTGTTGTTTTTTGGTATCTTGGGAGTTTAATTCCACAAGGCATTATTGCCAAACACATTAATCTGATCTTGTCTGGCTTTAATTGTGCATTAAACTCCTCTTTGCTTTCACAAATCTGCTTCCCAAAATTGTCCTCTCAATCACCTGCTCCTGTAATCAAATTTATTCTCTCATCACTCTCAAAGCTGAATAAAACATGAGTTATTTTTGCATCACTGAAGAAGCACTGAGTCTCATAGCAAGTGCAGAATGCACAGTGTCTGCAAACTATCTCAGAACAGACAAAGTGCTTCGTGCGGTCAGAGGCCTTCAATATCTTCATCTCCATAAAATCCCTTTTGGTTCAAGTCGAAGTTTCACACTTTGGCAGTGGAATACAAAATGGCATTCAGCAGAAGTACTTCCATCAGATCTTGGCATTCTTCTGTGCTCCATCCTTCTTGGCAATTCAGCCATGGCCTGTGCTTTGGAGATATGCAGACTTGAGATATGCTTTTGCTTGGTGTCAAGAATATAGAAATATATCTAAAGTTCTGCCACCTTGCACATAGGAGTTATTTGATTTGGCAAAGTCTTTGAAAGAAAAAGAGGATTTCCTTAAGACTATTAGCACAAAGAAGTTGGAATACACAGAACTACTGAGGAGTATATTGTTGCAAACTTTTGGATTATGACCGTTTCTGTCAGACAAATCAATTAAAATACTTAAATCACTGTTGCTTCAGTTGATTTCCTGACTATAATACAGACAATCCTGCATATTTAATCCCTCGTTTCTTCAGTAAGGTGATGACTTTTAATTCCAAATCCCTCGGAAAAAAATACAAAAACTGCTCCCTGCCTGACATTCAGTCAGTATCTTTTGATACTGCACGTCTAAGACGAGATTGAAGAAAATGTACAGAAAGAGGCCTGTCTGCATTATCTGACGAGTTTCCCCATTCTGCTATTTCCCCATTCAGTCTTAAGGGGTTTGGCAGCCCCTTAAGAAAAAAAAAAAGCATTAATGTTAAAAATTAGGTCATCTATACAATGTCTCTCCCTAGTGTCCAATGTTTTTCGACTTTGCCTGTAGAGGAGCTGCTTGTCTGAGCGCTGATAAAATCCGGATATAAAACCTGACGTTGAAGATGAATGTGTCCCATAGCCACTCTCGCCTATCAGTCGTGAGCACAGACGAGGACAGGGGCCTGGGAAACATGTCAGGGAGCTATCTCCGCTGCCACTCCCCTTCTCTTTCCTGCCCTCTTCCCTCACAGGCAGAATTAAAGTTGAAAAGGTTTGCGGCAAGGATAAAAGAGAAGGGTATTTGACAGAAATGGGAAAGAATGCTAATTTATCTTTCTGGAAGAAGGACAGTTTTTAGGGTGCAGCCTCAAGTGCTCTTATGGATTTTATAACAGGCATGTTCAGAAACACACCGTGACGTGGGGGCATTTGGATGGCTATGCCACTATACAGTCACCTAGCAAAAAGGCCTAAAGATAGCTGTTTTAAGTATGACAAAAAGCCATTCCGAAAAAAATATTTTAGCCCTCTGCTGGAAATCATTATATTGAAATGGGCCAGAGAATGCACCAATTAGAGGAAAGATGCACACATACACGTCTTGTCACATACAGCACACAGCTGTAGAGATTACTAAAGCTATATGACTTACTGCTCAAATAAATTATAAATGAAGCAGCACATCCCCTATACATACATGACTTAGATTCTTTGAACATCTGAAGGTCCTGAAACAAAATATGCAATATGTCTGAAAATAACTCATAGCCTAATTAAATATGAAATCAAAGTAAAAAAAAAATTATTTAAAATGAAATTGCATAATTGTCATGCTCTGGGTTTATGTCATGGATTTCTTTATCTGATCATGTGTAAAGTTAACACATGTGAACAGTAGAAAGAACACAGTGATCATGAGTCTAAATTGAAACACAGACATCAGTTTTCACACTATAGTCACTCTCTGTTAAGACTTAAAAGCAAACGTATACACACAAAGAAAGAAATGAACCACACTTTAGGGCCAGGCGAGGGTAAATTACATGACAACACTGCAGTGATGAGTGTTTGAGCAGGAAAAGAACATCTTCCTTGAGGATGAAAGACTAGGAAGGCACAGAGGGGAAGTGGATGGCAGTGCAATGAAATCCTATTTCAGCAGCCTGAGGGAGCCGTGGCAGGCTCCTCCTGCAGGCCTTCTGTGAAAGCCCGCTCGACGAGAAGATGAGGGACATGAATTGTAGTAAGTGTAGAGGCAGACATGAGCAGAGATGAAAGGGTGAAGGCGGTTTACAGTCTCTTTACTGGATTACACTGAGAAGAGGAGTAGTGTCTTTGGCATTTCAATAAGACCGCTTAAACACAATGTGTGACAGAGGACAGTGTTGCATAGACGGGACTTTGACTGATCCACTGTGTGTGTGTTCAAGAGCTTCCTATTTTGACAGATAACAGACTTACATGCATTCAATATTCACAGGTATTGTAACCCAAAATAAAAGCCTTCAAAAACTATTATTTCAAGAACAAAAATATTCACCTTTGAGAACTGATTTGGTGTTTTGCCTGTCAAAGACATCTGCCTTAAAACTGGGCAAGATTTGATCAAGGAGCGAAAATCTTTAGACATCTAGATCAGAGTTTTGAGACCCTGACTGGTATAATTACATTTGAAACCCGAGCCCTACCCAAGATTGATGTCATCTTTTGCTTTGTTTTATTCAACACTGACCTAAGTGGGCAGGTTTTACAGATTTTAACAGATTTTATTTCAGTAAGTTATATTTTTACAACTCGAGCTTGTTTAGTTTGCCGCATAAAAATTGCCCAAATGTGGCTGAACACTGCCAGTCCTGTAGGACTCCAGTTTCTTGTTGGAGTTGGCCATTTTGTGGAGTAAAGCTTCAGGCTCAGGTCAGGTTCAGGTAGAAGAACTCTAGTCTTCATTATATACACATCTATTATACTACCTTAACAGCTTTTAAATGACTATTATGTAATGGGAAGCAGGTCCTAAGTTGAAATAGTAACTAAAATGCTGTTGAACAAGTTGCTCTATGTACCTTAGATTCTAAAAACTTAAATTTTCTAACCCAATTAATTCATTTTTAACCTGGATGCCTAGATGTCTTTAAACCTGCATGTCGCTAAATTAAAGAAAAAAAGTGTTTAAATGATCAGAAATGTCTGAAAAATCATTTCTGTATTTTAACAAAAACTCAAGCAATAATACCCAGCCATAGAAAAGAAACCTGTTTCAATTGGAAATGCATACGTATGACAGTACAGGATAGTTACACTGAACAAAAATATAAACGCAACTCAAAGAGCTAAAACGTTTTCTATGTACACAAAAGGCCTATTTCTTTCAAATATTGTTCACAAACTTGTCTCAGGTGTGCCTTAGGATGGCCACAATAAAAGGCACACTAAAATTTTAAAGAAATAGGCCTTTTATGTACATAGAAAAAGTTTTAGCTCATTGAGTTCAGCTCATATCAAATTGCAGCAAAAACAAAAGTGTTGCGTTTATATTTTGGTTCAGTATAATTACAGTGGAGGTTTTCTTTATCTGGAGGCTCCAAGCTGCGAGAGTACAGCATTTGAAGTTTAATATTGTCAGACTATGCAAACAGTTAAAAGGTACGCAGTGTCTTGTAAACAAACAAAGTTATGTTTAAACATGATTTCTAACAAATGTGTTGAATGCATTTCCTTCCTCATAAAAAATTTGCAAAGCCAGGAAGTTTTTAATGTTTTGAGCAGCACAAATTAATTTCTGTTAACCTACACCTCGTGCTGGGATGGTAGCAGATGTTTAAGAGGTGAATATCCAAAACCTTCAACTATCTCAAATGTATGCTGTACATTAAATGTGTGACCCATCAAGAAAGCTTTCAAAAAGGTGTAATGAAAAAGCTGAAAGGATTTGTCCAATGATGTGATTCCTTTCATGCCTTATCACAACATGGTAAAACCAGAAAACAAGCTTGGTTTTTTCCACTGTTTCCTTCAAAGAATCAGACACAAAGATTTAATTACACGGTGGCTCAGTCGAATGCTGGCAGGCCAAAGAGCTGCGGCTCAAATTCCTCCATGCTCCTGAGTCGCAGTGTGGCCTCCTGGGTAAGGCTGGGGTCCAGGTTGTCGTCAGGAATCATCACCACCTGCATCCCCGCAGCCAGCGCTGCCTTCACACCATTCGGAGCATCTTCAAACACCAAACACTGAGCAAGGACAGAGGAGATGAAAACAAAGTGATATTATCCTATAAGCCTATTAAGGTCTACAGGATTTCCCCCCCGTAGACACCGTAGAGCTGAGACCAAAACCAAACACAGGAAAATTGGAAACACAAACACCATTTCCATTATCAGTGTGATGAACTTGATCTTCCTCAGAGGAGTTCTGTTCACCTCTGCCAGATGGAATATCAATTTAACCTACTATTTGAAGAATGGTGGCCCCTGTAGCCACACTTTATTGCCTTTGTTTGTTTGTTTTTCAGCCACAGCATTGAAGATGATCTGATGCGCTCATCTAAGGTGTTGTGCATATCAAGAAGCTGGACAATAACCACACCTGTAGAGTGGAACACAATCCAGGTTAATGTTATGTAACGGGGGGGATTCTGACCACAGACGTAGGAAGTGGGGGAGCTCAGAATCAGCAGTCAATTACAAAGCAATTACAATTTTATTTTCCTTTTTTACCGGGGTATCATTTGTGTCTGGTATATGCCTACCAGCGACTGCGGAAAGATAAGACTTTTATTCTGGTTTTATTTATTAACTTGTCATCAGTTATAGTATATAGTATAAGTATAGCTAATAGATGGATATAACCAGTGTGCGAAAAAAGCAGCTTTCTTTCCATATTTGATTTAGAGAGGTTTGGAGATTCGCTATTCATGATGTCGCTGTCTGAACTGTGAAGCTTTCAGAACAGCTCCCAGGAGTCGGAAAAGCGCACAAGGTCAGTTAACAGTGAATTAATTAAGGTATCCACGCTGTGCCAGATGTGTGTAATATTACACGTTGTTTTGGAGAGGTGTGAGGGTATGTCTGTGACGCTGTGTTTTTCTGAGCAGGAAACACAAGTGAACTGTAAACGTGGAGCTTCTGCCTGTTTGTAATTGTTTATCTATGTATTTGTTAACATTTATTTAGTTCCTTGTTGGGCACTCCAGCATTTGTTGATTGTAATCAGAATCAGAATCAGATTTATTGCCAAGTAGTTTACACATACAAGGAATTTGTTTTGGTGCGTGGGTGCCAACAAGAGCATAGATATATACAGAAAAAAATGGTGCACCAGTCCTGAGACTGTTTTTTATAACATTTCTTATTTTTTCTGCTGAGAATGAAAACTAGTGTGTGGCTGATGTGTATATATACATGTGTTCTTGCGTGTGTGTGTGTGTTTTAGTTTTTTACCAGCCATGCCACGAGACCCCCTAATTGTCATTGAGTATTTCGCACACTGGATGCACCGTACATTAAAAAGAAACACGTATACTAATATAAAAATATATATCATTATATACAGTAACTTTCTCTCAGCATCCCTAGCTTTGATTGCCTTTTCATTGTGGTTGGATAGCATGAATTCATGTTATTTTCAACCATGATTGAAGGATTAGTGTCTTTCTTGTGTGAAGTTTTATTTTAAACAAGTTAAAGTCTTTGGGAAAGAGATGTCATTTAGGAGGCAGACCTCTGTCACAGTGCTGTGACATGCCCAGCCAAATAAAAATGTGAAAAACGTCTAATTGGGATTTTAAATACTTATTTGTGCAGAAGGACATTCCACAGTTGCAATAAATTAATATGGTTGAACCTTCACCAGGAGGTTAATAATTTTTCAGTATCTGATAATCACATTCAGGAGTGTGCAGACAGAAAGAGGGAAGAAAGGGAGGCTCAGTACTCTAAAGGTTAAGGAGGAACAATTAATACCAACTATTCAACTTTACAGACATTTATTCATACTACTAGGTAACTGTAAGAGTAAAAAATCTCAAATAACATCAATCCACATGTACAGATTACCTGCCTTAAAATCAATGTGCGAGATGAAGCCCATGAAAACACCACTTAACTATATAATGGTAGTAGTTGTCCTTAAGTACAACACACTTTATTACAGAATGTTGTCTAAAGAGAGGAAAAACAGCAACACCACATCCGACTGACAATGGATGAGAAACGTAGAGTGTGAATGTGTAGAAGCAGGGAAAGAAACTTAACTCGAGTTACAAGTAAAAAAAACAAAAAACTCTTATTCAAGGTTTCAACTCATTGATCTATACGTACAGTGATTGTGGGACTTTGTCACCACTAATGGCAGTCCTTATCCTGTTTCTAACCGTCAGCCAATGTTCATTACTTCCACTCATAACGTCCATTTTCCCCCTAACCATGACAAAGTTCATTCTGTTGCCTAAACTCCAAACCTTAACTATAGCGGTGGCAGATCAGACAATTCAAATATGAATATATTTTGTAACAGTCATATCGGTCGTTTTGGAAGCCAATTACAAATTAACAATTTATTGTTCATGTATCATGAACCACATCACAGTTAATCTGTCAAATTTCAGTTTAGCGCTGAGATCCATCATCAAATGTAAGTAGGATACCAAATGCTAAAAGTGCTGAAGCAGTCTTCATTTATACCAAGTGACTTTATCCACATTTATCTAAGGGTGCTTTCACACCTTTTGTCTTTTATTTCTTGTCTTTTTACAAAGAGGTGTAAAGAATAAGTCATCAGGACATCCTGCACAATCAGCGTTACATGGACCCACATGGGAAAAAACAAATTCTGGTGGCTGCAGGTTCTGGTACTGATGCACATTTATACTACCAAGCGTGCCAAATTATTTCCTCGCTTCCTGAATTGTTTACAATCAGAATAAAGATTTAATGAATCAAAAGCTAAACTACCAGCTTTTTAAATCATTTTACTAACCCTTATCTACTATCACAAAATCCTGTAGTTGGTCCTTTTTTTCTTTCAGGCCACAAACAAACTGCATCACTTGGAAGCGGACTGAGACCATCCTTTACATGTGGTCTCGGCCCGATTGTTTTTTTTTTGCTTGTCTGACAGCTTTCACACCAGCCTAAACAAACGGTTTGGTGTGAAAGCAACCCACACTGCTGCAGTTTCACTAGTTTTTCCACTGTAACACTAGAGGCCCCAGTGTTAAATCATTCTACACATATATATCTATACACACTGACACCGATTTAAGATCCCATACGATTAAACTACTTTCAACCAATGAGCTTTTCCTTTTTTTCCTTTAGACAGTTTCTTCCCCTAAAATACAGTGAATGTGTATACATCTACTATCTGTTTGTTTTTTTGTAACTTGCAGTTATTGCACAGCCATACAATCTAGGTTACACAGGCAGAACTTCAATGCACAAATCTTAGAAATACGGACTTGTATTTTCCTATGTTGTCGATGCTTAATATCTTATTACCCATTCAACAAGAATGAAAGAGCAGGAAGACCTTTACTGGACAAAAATGCAGTTTTGTTGCAAAGTAGGTAAGTGAAGTGTCCTTGGCTCTGAATCACATTGAGAAGGAGTTCATTGTTTTATTCAAAAGGCCTTTTGGTTCAAATTAAGGAGAATTGGGTAAAGAATCTCTCATGAATACAATTACTAGCAGAGAAAAGAAAAACAGTCTGAACGAACGGCAAGTCAATCCGGACCCAACCCATGTTATGAATACAATACATTATGAACACATACATACAATATTGATCAATAAATTGTTTGTGATGTTGACTACACCGGAGATCATTCACAGCGATCCTCTAGATGAATGTAGTTTGAATGTGGCTTATTTCCCTATCGTTGACATTGTTATCGTCATGGCGATGTTAACTGCAGTAAAAAGTGCTGTCTGTTGTTGCCGCCAAATTCATGCAGTAACGGTACACTGGAGAATATTCCATCAGCTCCTAAATCACAGATACTTAATGTGTCTCGGTTTCCCAAGTATACAATTTCTACAACTAGTTTTAATGTAGCTGTGAGAGTATATCTGCGATAGAAATAAATATTGGACTAACTGTCTGAGCTGTGTCTGCCTTATCTGTTTTTTTTTTCTGCCTCGGTTATAAGACATACTATGTTACACTTAGAACATGTTACATAACAATCCATCGCCAATGAAGATGAAATGAAATTTACAAAGAAAAGAAAAGTTGACCCAAAAAACCTAATCCTCAAAGAGGAGTCGACAATCGCCCCAATCCAGCACAAAGCCCGTGTGTGATGGTGGATTGTGAAGAGTGTTAATGCAAAATGTCACTATAACCAAGCACAGCCATTTTGAACAGACATCTTCAGAACAGCAACTGATATGTGCATGGTTGCGACAGTTTATGTGCATGCGCATATTCATGTTTAGAATAAACGCACACTTTAGATTACAGCATGCAACGTGCAGCATTGAGTTTTATTCTCAGAGAAAACCCACTGTTGTCTGGGACTGGCAGTCTGTGTTGGAATATACAATATCAAGTTGTATTTGTAATTTTTTTTTGCTTCAAGAGAAGAAATAATATTTTCAGATATGAAGAAAATCTCATAATTGTGCACTTACACTGCAGACAATGTTTATTTTTTTTCAAATTTGCTTGAATTTAATATGAAAGAACTGTCTTTTGTATTCTGAATGGCTAGTATACTACATTAAGAAATGTGTGTAGAAAGCCTGATTAGATTCAGTATTATATACACACCTACTGTAATTACGGAATGTCATGTATGCATGAGATAAGATGACAAGAAGCATTTTAATTTACCGGTATGATGACTGATTGGTGGATTCAAGGCAGCCCATTTTGGGTTAGCTAAATGTGATGAACATGTAAAGTTAAGTGCGACCCCTCAGCCTCACATAACAATATGTTGGCTGATTTTGTGGTTGGTTAGTGTTTTGTGTTTCTGTCGAAGACGTGGCTAACGTTATTGTTGTTGTGATTTGCCTGGTGATTTAGTAGATGGAATTGTTAGACTAGATTGGAAGACTGTTACTGAATGAGGGTAAAGGAACTACAGTCAGTTATGCCATCACTATTGACCATCACATTCTATTACAGATACTGGAGCATTTAACTGGCATTAAAGGCACTGCACTAAGCTGGTTAAAGTTCTATCTATCAGATCAATCTCAGTTTGTACATGTTAACAATGAATCCTCTATGCACACCAAAGTTAGTCACGGAGTTCCACAAGGTTCTGTGCTTGGACCAATTCTATTCAACTTATATATGCTTCCTATAGGCAATATTATTAGGACACACTCCATATACTTTCATCATTACATAAATGATACTCATATATATATATATATATCAAGCCAGATGAAACCATTAAATTGGTTCAACTTCAAGCCTTCCTTAAAGACATAAAAACCTGGATGACCTGCAATTTTGTGATGCAAAACTCAGACATACAAAATGTATTGTACTTGGCCCCAAACACTTCCGAAACACATTATCTAAAGACATCATTTCTGTAGATGGCATTGCCCTGGGAGTTATCTTTCATGGATTTTGTTGTTTTTGTTAGACTCTAATTCCACACTTCTTGTTGCTCCACACAGTAGTACCATGTGCAAAAAGCACAAGAAATCAAAGGTTGTGGGTATAGCCTGCATTGTATTTAGCTTGAGGTGCAAATACTACATCTATTTAATTAAAATATATCCTTTATTTTAAATGAGTAATAATATATGCCACAAACCTTTTTGTTACCTGTTTTTTTTGTTTGTTTCTTAACAGCATTTCAGTGTATATAAAGGAAACAGCTTTTGGTGGCTTCTGTAGTGCTTTAGACTCATTGTACGGCTAAGTTTCAGAGAAAGCCTTAGGGACCTTTGTTCGCCTCAACTCTAATACCCAGGTAGAACAAAGAGGCCTCCTCCAGTCTCTTTAAACCCTAATTGACTTCTATGATGTCACTAAGCCTGAAACTGGAGGATGTTGAACAATGACGTCGGAAGTACTTAAGAGTGCACAACAGAGGGCCCTTGCTAATTCCCTTGATTGGGAGCAATTAAAACGGGTAATTATCCAATGAGCTAGCGAAATTACCTTTAATCTGCTGCCACTGTGTTGTATTGAAATACATAAAAACAGACACAGATGCATTCCAGCTCCCAGTGGATTGATGGCCCGGTGGATTAGAGAGGGAAGTTACAAATATTATAAATAATTCTGTATTCCTGAATGGGCAACACTATGTGGCTGTACCAAGTATTCACATGAATTGAGATACGCGCAGAAACGCAGTAGAAATTGGCAGACCTGAAGAGCCAATTGTAAATGTATCACATCGAGGAATCAATCAAATTAGTATTAGTAGTACTGCAACCCAATAGCTATGACAGTCTAGCCAGATGTTGGAAAGGTGTAAATCCATCTATCTCTTCAAGACATCACATCACAATACATATTTTTTCTGGTCATTCAGACGGAAAACAGCCCTGAGTAATAATAAAGCAAGGGGCTGTGGTTGGTGAGACGATGAAATGCTGTTCTGGAGGGTTAGTTTGAGTAATAGATTAATGAGTTTGAGGATTTATAAAATGCCAAAACAGTTTATAACACTATGAGAAAGGATTTTACAATGTGGAAAGTTATCATGGCAACAATCACAAGGTTAACAGTAGAACTACCCCATTTATGTTACAAAGGAATCCAGCTGTAACGTTTGCTTAAACGTATTCTGTTTGCCACTGTAGCCCCTTTTCAGATGATGTTGCTGATGATTTGTGAGACCCTGTGGTTTTTGCTGGAGACCATTGTGTCAGTGCCACCACTACATCCTTTTTCAAACAGCTATTGCTGAACACAATTATGCCTCCCAAGAGCCACATCATCAGTAAGCACTCTGTTAAAGAAGACTCTTCTTGTCCCTTTTCACTGCAGGAATTTAACCTTGCCATGTGAAAATTCATGGCAGTGCTGGAGCTGGTGCAAGCCGTGTCAAACAGTTTTAGGGCGTTTGCAGGCGCTCCCGGAACTGACACTAAAATTGACACTTGAATTGAATTTATTTTAGCTCACACATTAAAACAACAGGAAAAAAGTAACTTAAACACTTGTGGTCATACAGAAGAAGCATTAGTCTGAAACCAGATGAGTGCACCCATTGAATAATCTGTGGGTGAGTGAGCCCACATCAAAAAAAAAAAAAAAAAACCTGAAATCACATCCTTCTCCTGGCTCCATCCATCTCTCTCCAACAACTCAATGTCTTGCTTGTTGGGTTGACCCTGACATTGACCACAGGGCCCTGTACCATAATAAAATTGACAATTATTGTCCGCATTGCATGTGAAGCAGCCCTAGCTTAGGCTTCAAATAAATAAAAAAATTCAGATTAGGTAATAATACCCATAAAAGACAAATAAAATGTTAGTATAAATAAAAATAAAAGAATATCGTTCCCAATTTAGAAAAAAAACTTGTGTCTTCTTGCTTCTCGTCTTTTGCTAGGCTAAAACCAAAAGTACTGCCAGATGGGCAAAGTGGTAACTTTTTACTCATCAAAATCTGCTCATATCTGCTGAGTGGGAAAAAAATGATTCATTTGTATATTCTGCAGCTAATATTTTAAATATTTTTTATATTCAGATGATCGGCTTAATGAGGCAGCTTAAGCATAGGCTATTGGGACGAAAAGTATTCTTTGGCAGTTATTTAACAGTTACCACATATTTTATTACCATCACTCTCCGGACTGTAGTAGGCCGTACCATGACTTACATCTATTGTGGAAAAAACTGATGAATTCTAATCAGATCTAAACAAATGTTTCTAATTGCTATTGTCAGAGTGCAGTGTGCACATTTCTACCTCAAGTGACCGCAGTAGGAAACCACAGCAGCATCAATAGAATACTGCTGACTGTGGCCCAAAACTATTTACCAACAGTGGCTGTCAAACAGAGAGGAGGTGTGCTGCTTGTTAAACACACAGCCTCAGAGCAACAAAGGCTCATAAAAATGTAAAGGTAAATCCATTGAAACTCACTTTACCAACATTTAATCAGTTTACCCACCTTTTCAGGCCAACCTAAATCCTCATAACCTAAATCCATAGTACACGAGACAAAGTAATTTACACATGAAAGAAAATCACTATTACTGTCAACTGAAGGTCCAACTGTACAAATTGCACTTTTAGTTTGACCGTTTCCTTGGCAATAATACGACAAAATATGAACTGAAAAATAACATAGTAAACCCTGCAACCTATATGTTAATATGACAGAATAATGCTGACACGTTTACTTAAATAATTAATTAGCCATACTGACAGAAAATTGACAAAAGTTTGGATATTTGATAAATTGTTTACGTCTACAATGTTCTGTTTCTAGTTTCTCCAATGTGAAGATTTGCTGGTTTTGCCCGGAAACCTCTGACATTAAGGCAGGGTATAAAATGTAAGATGTTAAAAACCAACCAACGAAGTGACCTTATTGTACTGGAAAATACATCGGCAAGTACTTCCTCAAACTTTGTACAATGAATAAAGATGACAAAAATGTCCATTGCAGCCGATCTCAGTAAAATTCAAACACTGTAAGCATGAAGGGCTAAACCAAAGCCAAGGAAAGCAATTTGAAGGCACGTACTATGGACTCAATCACCAATATTTACATTATTTGATTTGCTTTATAAAAAGACTTTCTCTGTCTATGTAGACAAAGAAATAACTGCATTCTACATGGCATATGGCAGGAGGCATTGTCATGATACCAAAGAATATCAAGTTTACATTTCGTCCTTTTTGATACAGATTTGATCTCAAAAGGAGAGCATCTGACATGCAACTCAGAGCTGATCTGTAAGCTCTAGCAGCAAAAATTGCATTTTCAGTTGAGCTATAAATAGCACTAATATAACACTCTTTTGCTGGGAAGCAATAAAAATCCTTCTTTCAAATAAAGGAGGAAGGGATATACCAATGGTTTCAGACCTATCCACAGTTGTCACTGTTGAAAGGTGTACAGTATGTCAATGTGCCTGAACAAAGTTTCAAATGTATGAAACTTTGAAACTTGGTTCCCAGCGGTGCTGCCTGGTCTCCTGACTTTACTTTCCTCATGGTGAAACTGTGAGCAGATGCAGCACCTGCTGCCCCCCTCTTGAAAAGGTGCTATAGAAGATTTACAACCTGTCCTCAGGCTTACACCATGCAAGATTCATCAGAGCCAACAGAATCTGGATTCACTGTGTACCCAAGTCAGCGCTGCTGAATGAGACAAGACAAAGGAAATGTGGGGTGAGGCTAGAGCTGTAAAATGTGCTTGGTGTGTGCAGATTCACACACCTTAGCTATTGTCTAAAACACATTGGCCCACTAACACACACACATACAGTCATACCCCTTTAGAGGAGCATGTTGTGGCAAGATGACAGCAGCCGATGTCTGTGTACTGTGATTTGGTGAAGACCCAGGTCTTGTTTGGCTGCAGACAGCACTTCTGGCTATGGACAGCAGTTTAATATAAACACCTCTACAATGTGTGGCTGCCCATGAGAGAAACCTGATTGAGCGGTGTCCTGGTACATTTCAGTTAGGTTCTCATAATCAGAAAGATCTTTTTTTTTTATAAGTAAAGATCAGACATAGGATTTTACCCCGCAGGGTTGCATGGTGCTGTGCACGTATGTTAGGTTAACAGTGCCCTTGACCAAGGCACTAGCTTAGAACTGGAGATGGTGCTACCCACTGCTCCCAACACTAGGATGGGTTGAATGCAGGGATTCCCTATGAGGATCAATAAAGGATAACTTAACTTTAGTAGCCACAGGGAATTAAAAAACAATAGTAAGGTGGCGAAAACACAAGTTTTAGCTATAGTTTATGTGTGAGATAGTGTGAAAACAAACTGTTTGTGTGGAAGTGTGTTTGTTGTGTTTTTGTATTTATCTGTTTCTGTATGTGTTCAGGTGTTTGTTTTGCTCAGAAAGTGATGAAATACAATTTCTGTTGGTAAAGGGAAAAAAATGGACGTTAGGAAACTCTATATTCCCCAAAAATGGATTAACAATAGTTCATGTAAATATTTGTTGTTTGGGGAACAAAATATAGGATGTGTCAGACATTACTGTGGAAGGGAATTTACAGATGCTGACAATATCAGAAACACATTTACATTCAACAATAGATAGTTCTCTACTGAATATAGCAGGGTATAATATTTATAGACAAGATAGAAATGCAAATATGGTGAGGAGTGGCAATTTATTTTCAGAGCCGAGCACCAGTCAAAGTAAGGGAGTATCTTAAAATGAAAGAAATTGAAGTTTTCTGGTTACAAGTTCAGTTACCTTATTTAAAGCCAGTGCTTGTTGGTTGCTGTTATAGGCCACCGAATGCAACATAAAAGGTATCTGGATCAAATATGTGAAATGCTATAATGTGTAACATGAAGAATGAGATTTATATTTTGAGTGACTTAAATATTGAATGTTATTTGTCACAAGTCATTACAAAGGCAACAAGAACATGTTAAAAAGCTGACTGTTTAGATACATCTAGTTGCATTGACTTCATTTTCACGAATGTGAATGCACCAGTAGGATATAATGATTGCATTTTAACTGCAAATTAGGGAGTTTCAAAATTCCAAAAGCTGGGCCAATATACTGAAATAATGAATTGAAGGTAGGACAGCAAAGACAACTCCATGCTTCTTGGACACTGATGGAGAAAGTCTCACTAGATCAACAGAAATATCTAATTATTTACACAAATTTGTCTTCAATAAAATTCAGAATTGCCTAAATTTTGGATCCCAGCCAATAAACAGAGGGGCTCTCCATCTGGTTGATAAGGGACAACATAATGAATAACAAGTCATGTGAGTTTGCAATTGAAAAAAGTTTTGAGAAACAATTTGAGATTTAGCATTTCCTACAAAAAATGCTGCCCAATAAGTTTACTCATCTATCTGAGTAAAATTATGAGGGGAAAAGTATATAAACAACGAACAATTTAAATGCTGTGAATCAGCATGTGTACAAAGAAGGGCACTCCACAACTACTGTATTAACTCAAAAGGTGTTGTATTGTTAGATTTTAGTGCAGCATTTGAAATAATTGTTCGATAATGTATTAATAAGTTCTTAGTAAATAAGTTGAATTATTATAGCTTTGAACTATCTACATAAGTTAGCTTATTAACAGGAAATATACAGTATACATTAATGGTAGTTGAGGTAAGAGCAGTGTGGTGTTCCTCAAAGGAGTTGTTTAGGGCTGCCTTATATATTTTTTTACTAATGATTTTCCATTAATTTTGAATAATGCCAGCATGGCCCACAGCTAGAGAACTACAAAAGGTCTTAAAAGAGCAATTGAAATGGGTATAAATATATTTGTTTTGAATGTCAGTCATGTCAGAAAAATTATTTATTGCCCCCATGTAGAACTGGTTCATTACAGAGAACAGTAAATTATCTAGCAATAGGTGTTTCTTTTTTACCCCATTTAATTTCACTGATATTGGCGGCGCACTTGTTCAATCACCTCACAGCGTGGAGCCTCTCCGGGTACTCCAGCTTTCTCCAACAAATCCAAAGACATGCAGGTTAGGTTAATTGACTACTCTAAATTGCCAGTAGGTGTTACTGTGAGCGTGAATGGTTGCCTGTCTCTATGCGTCAGCCCTATGATTGACTTGCGACTTGTCCAGGGTGTACCCTGCCTCTAGCCCAATGCCAGCTGGGATCAGTCCCAGCCCTCAGGATAAGTGGATTTATGTAGGGATGAAATGGATGTATAGGGTCATCTAATATCATTTATTTGTAATAAGAGTAGTTGAGTTGCTTATGGATTACTTTTAATCTCTAAGCGGTGATAAAATTAGGTAGAGCTATTTATTTATTTTTTAAAGTATTGTAAATACATTATGTTGACCCCAGAAAAAGTAGCGACTGTTGTTGTTACAGTAGCTAATGGGGATCTAAAACACATTTAAATGAATAATAATAAAATAAATAAATAAATAAGTAATTTAACCCTCCTATTATTCTTGGGGTTAGTTTGACCCGATTCAATGCCTAATGTTTTTTGGGGGTTCAAATTGAATGACTTTTCCTAATTAAATGGGGACAACTGAGTAAAAATTTACACAATATGCTTTCAGTGTTGGCTGATATTGACGTCACTATCACATGCTATTTTAAAATGCTCAAAAATCATAACCATATCTGTAGTAGTGCGAGAACCCTTGATAGTTCCCACAACATACACAAACATGTAAAAGATTGCCTAAAGGCCGTCAAAACCATGTCTCTTGGTGCTCTCTCTATGCTCTTTTCAAAGGTTTTATGCCAGGTTAAGTTAAAGCTCTTTGACAGTGAAAGTGACATAGAGAAGAATGTTTCTGAGACTGAGGGTAATGTTGAAGAGGACCGTGATTATGAGGCGTCCTCCTCTGATGAGAACAAGACCTTTGGAGTTGACTCTCCTGTTGTCTCTCAACCACCACCAGACGTTACCTTCCATAAATGGAAAGTTAGAGAGCTGAAAATGTGATCAAAATTGTTCCAGGCCCCACCAGATACACTGTCAGCCATGCCCAAGACATAATATCATTTAAAAAAAGGTATACTTGATTTGACAAACTTAGAGGGGAGGTGTTTGTATGGGGACAGTTGGAAAGACTTGGATGTGACCAAATTTTAAGCCTCATTTTGGCAGAAGGATACGAAAAAGGTAAAGCAACATCAAGCCTGTAGAATACTGACAATGGAAGGACAATATTTCCAGCCATCGTGTCTCTAAAGACATTTCATGGTTTCTCCAATGTCATATACACTTTGATGACAGAGAATCAAAGCAGGGCCGATATAGGATGTATGGGTTGAGCGATAATCCCCACTAACTGAACGATTGTCTGGTTGCATTTTGTGGGCCCTGTCCCTTCAGACAATACATAAGGTATCATCCACAGTCCAGCTAGGCCTGTAATATGCACAACGTGTGTGTACAATGGGGAATCCCCAGAGGAATTGGGGTACTTATAAACAATATATCTTAATAATAAATCTTTCTTTTTGTTTGTGTTTTAAAAAAAAAGATAAACAGCAGTGATACTGTTTCTAATAAATATAGTGGAAGGGCAGATTTCAAAATTTCATCATGTGGAGATAAATGTGGAGGAGCTGCCTGAGCCATGCCACAGTGAATCTTTGACAGAAGCAGCGCGGCCAGAAATGACAGCTAAACGTCTCAGCATTGTTTTTTTGTTTTTTTTGTGTCTTTATTTGACTAAGGCACTGTGAAAAAACCCTTGCGGCCAGGCCACGCCGCAGACCTGTGCAGCGCAGAACCTCATGCTTTTCCTTTCTCCGCCCATGTTAGCGGGTTAGAGCAACCACACAGCCTGCATGAGACACGTGTCTCCAGCGCTGTTCATCTAGAGATTTGGCATGTTGCCTATTTCTTTGCTACGACGTGTGCGGTTCTCATCAACGAAAATGATCTGTTGATAGTTATATTGACATCAGACCAGCAACATTACACCTTTCAGTTTCAATATCTATATCTATAGAAAATGTCACAGACATGAAAAAAATTCAATGTGTCCCCAGTTTCAATTGAGCACAAGCCTCTTGACCTGTTTCTGTCTAAACTAAATATGAATAAAAATGTATACTCAAATTAAATAAAACATTCTATTATTGATGGCCATTATCAAAGAGAAACTCAATGTAAAAGGTCTGGCAGTAGCAGTGCTGTCTGTGTGGACACCAAATGCTGTGAGCCGCAGCAGTTCGGCGAGATAGCCGTCACTAAAATGTGTCATGCCCATATATTGTATGACAATTCGATGACGTAATTATCGTGACAGGTCTAGTCATGTGGTTTGTGTGTCAGGGGGAGGCTAGAAGCAGTAAACATGTCAGGTATTTTAATCCTGATAGAGATGTGACTACTTGATTTGTCAAGCTAGTTACCAGTGTGGCAATAAGATGGTCAGAATTCCATTTCTGACATTTATAGCGTTTTCTTCTTATCATGTATTTGACATCCGTTGTGTTGTTTACCTAGCCAGTCCCCAGCCAACTTGGCCTTGGGGAGGCAAAGGTCTCAGAATCAACGTTAAAACCTATTTGTGACTTTAAGATACAATGCTAATGTACATACGTGCAGATATGTGCATGCACCGTTTTTGTCCTCCATTCTAAGGGTCTGTCTATCATCAACACTGGCTTTATTTTTGTAATGTAACACATCCCTCAGTCAAGTTGCCCTGGGCTCCAGGATCATTTAGAAGATGTGGTGGCTCATCTGTCACTGTCGCTTATTCACTCACCATTGCACGCAGGACACAAACGCATCTATGATGCACAAACACTTACAATTCCCCTTAAACTCATGAATAATTGGGAGTGTGTTCATATGTGTGTTAGACACAAATATGGGCGCATCAGCTTATTAAGGTTTGACAGCATATATCAGACATGCACCTCAGCTGTAATAACCAAATATAAGCCATATTTTATTGCTTCTGTTGTCCTGTATGTCTTCCTTTTATGGCTCTGCTGGGAACAAACACAGCAACATCCCTGAGTAAAGCACATTATCCTTTTACACACAGTGAGCATGTCAATCATAAAAGAATGTGAGGTATTCTTTGAAATATGTGTTTCATTGAGGCATGTAATGTCTCTTGTTATTTGTGTAGATTACCAAATCAACCTGTTTGTGAAATTTATTTGATGGCGGTAACACAAAAGAACACGTACATATATTATGTTGTTACATTACAGTGATGGAAGTATTCTGATCCTTTACTTGAGTAGATGTAGCAATATCACCTTGTAGAAATTGTCTAAGTAAAGGACCTGCATTTATTCTCATACAGAATTGACCCTTTCAGAATGTTTTATAAATTGTTAATGCAATATTATTGTAGACACAACACATTTTTATATACATGGGTTGTTTCTATTACAATATCACAATTCATTAAATTATCATGTTTTGTATAAAGAATTGTATTCTTCAAAATAACTGTAAATGTTTAAATGCAAATTTAGAGAAATAAAAGGGACCATATTTTAGTCTGATATGTAGTGTAGTAGTAAGACTAAAGCGACATCCATTTATCTTAGTACAGTACTTAAGGTAACATACTTTCCAATGTACTAATGCACTATCTACACAGATTCAATCAGTTGAGTTCAATTTTTTTTTTTAAGTTTGTTAGATCCATCCTCTCTCCCCTTGTGTGCTTCAGCCTCCCCTTCATCCAGAGCAAGTTCAAAAATACCCTTCTAAAGCAGTCTGATTAACATGTTGTATCTCATTTATTTAATCCATACACATTTTCTGAACTATTTCTTTATCAGTTCAACCATCCACTCAGTACTTCTGTGCATCATCACGGCTGACAAGTAGCAGTTTTGGAATGGGTCTATGTATAGGCATGTTGGTACCAAACCTGGCAACTCCAGGAAGTGGAATTGCATAATAACCTATAAATAACAACACCTCCAATTTCTTCCCCCATTCTTTTATGTAAAGAAGTATAAGTAGTTATAAAAAACGTTCACAATTAATGAATCATTAATTTACAAAACAGATGATGAACACCCTAAGAATTAACAACAGAACAGATCTACAAAAGGACAAAACGTTTAGTCTACAACTAAAAACAGATTGCTGTTTCCTTAAACCTACCAACAATTAATTTATCTTCTCTGTTCTCAGTTGTGCTTGCAAGATCTTGTATTTTTCGCCAAGATGAGATAGTGACACTGTATTATATAATATAAATATAGCACTGAAAGGTGCTCTGAACACACCAAGTTTCCCCTTGTATTACTTCAAATTATTTGACTGCAGGATTATGGTTTTGCAGGATTTGTTTATGATCTGAGGTGGACCCTACAGCATGCTTAACCCACACATTTGAAGTTTGTGGTGATAAAGTATCCAGCTAGTAAAATACAAACATGGAGGGACAGCGCTGGGTATCTGGATGCAAGTTGAGCAATTCATACACTACACCAGATAAGACAAATGCAGAGGGCTGCAGTCTGAGCTAAATGGTTTTAAATCAACTTGGCCATCACTGCACTTTAAACTATTCACCAACCCATAATATTTTGTCAGTTTAATCCAAAAGCTTACCATCTTGAATATTTTAAAGAGTAGAAAAGAAACAGAACGTGAACCTCTCACCATTTGCAACGTCTCAGAACTGTTTTTGAGTGTTATATGGGAACCTTTTAAGGCACTCTGCATCATTTTCATCATGTCAAACAATCAATAAATGAATGGCTGGAAGTCTACATACTGCAGCTTGGAAATAGTGAATTTATTTTCCTTGCGTTCAATTTTTATAATGCGGATCCTTGTAAACCCTTGACGGTTTCTGAGGGATGAAAGCCAATAAAAGTAGGGGGATGGGGCAGGTCCTGAATCATATAGTATCTGCACATCCAAAGTTCCCATGGCCGAAAGGGAATTCACAGACTCTATCTACCTTGTATGAGAACCTTTTCCTACTCTCTCTCATTTGTCAGTGCAAGCTTTCCTTGATTCACTGCACCTCCACCAAACGGTATGGTTTGAAAATGGTTTGTGTTAAAAGTGTTATGATAATGACATAGGCCAGTAAAAAATATATTTTTAAGAAAATCATAGTTATGTTATAGTTAAATGAAAGTGTAATAAATGTGTTTTTGTGACCCTTTAGTGGTAAACATTCTTCCTTTGAGGTTCATTGATTAGTGTTTAGATATGAATGCCTTATAATAACCTGACACTTACACTTTCAGTAATATTTTATTTTATTCACAGACCTTA
>JAVQJD010079544.1:0-11540 GCA_036023655.1 Nannoperca australis
CGAGTGCATTGTGCTGTTACATAAGTGGGAGAGTCGTGTAAAGGCTGTGTAGAAGCAAGACATATATCCTGTTTTATTTTAGGTCAATATTTGACATGTTACAGTGTTGTCTCTGGTTACAACCCTCCATAGGCCCATGTTTATGCATTGAAAACGTTTGATCACCTCTTCCTCTAATGATTTGGTCTGATTTTATTCTCTCTTCGTTCGCGAACCGGTGAACAAATCAGTGAACGAATCAGTGAACGAATCTTTTATGTGAACTGAATCGAAGGATTCGTGTCCCTGAAGGGAATCAAAATTACCATCACTATTGTTTGCTAGCAGACATAGCTACTTTAGCTAGTGGGCGGGACTTAATTGGGCTCTGTCTCTATTGAGCCTTCGTGAGAAAAACAAAACACAAAATAGTATGTGTATAAAATAAATAATAATAAATAGCTAAATAAATAAGTTTTTAGGGCCTTTTTAAAGTAATCCCCATCAGGTGACCTGGCAGAGAGTGAGCGGAATGAGACCACAAGAACGTCCTTTTCCATTTCTATTGAACTGTTCCAAACATTCAAAACGTTGGACATTAAAGAGCCATAAAGTCAGCAAACTGACTCAGTAAGGTCAGCTACATGGAATATCTAACGTTTGTGAAAATTAATTAAAGTTAAGAAGACTGCTTTCTAAATTGTTTAGTCTGGAGCAGCTAAATAAAACACGTCTTTATATTATAATTGCTTTCATAAGAATTTAATAGATTGGATTGATGACACTGTGAAGATTGATGACACAACGTTAAAATACCATGAAATAATGATCTGAGCGCTCTGTTCTCCTTGGTTCATGTCATGGGCTTACATCTGCAGTTTGCCATCTTTCACAAACCAAACATGGTAAATGTCTTTAGCATCTTCAGCATGCCTTGTGCACTTCTTACCCATATGCCTCCAAAACTGGGTTCTTCTACTCCAATCAAATCTATCCCCAAGTTTTCTCTAAAATCCATCTTTTGAATTTTTCTACACTTTTTGTCCAGTCTCCTCCTGATATACTGTAATACACATACTGTAATATATTTCAACTCGCCCAATTAAAAAGTTCTAAATAGATTTTAGATGTTCCCTTCCACTCTAAAAACAATTGGCATATTGTATTCTTTTGCCATTTTTATTTTTCACAAAAACATTTCACCAGTTAATTTCAAAATTATATCTTGTAACTGCATGGATGGTTGTGAAACTCTGGACATCCTGGAGGATCATACAGGCATGCATCTTCATTTCATTGCCAAAAACTCAAGCAGCATTAAAGGATAACTATTTTATTACATCTAGGGTCTTACTTTTACAAAGGGTTACTGTGGGAATTTATTTAGCTGGCTTAACTAGCTCCATTATTTATGCAATATATTGCATAAGAACACAAAAACCTGACATGAGAGAAATTTACTGGGAGATAACACAAAAGTGGTTCCTCAAGATCCTTCAGGAGCTCCGTATATTTTCATAGCTATCATTCTTCCAGTAATGATAACATTGTAATTACCAATGTATATTGGGTACAATCAGAGCGATTACTGTGTTGTGTTGTGTTGTTGTAGGTGAACCTGGACAGCAAGACCAGGGATCTGACCATCCAGCTGCTGCAGGCTCCCTCTCATACCTCTCTGTCCCACGCACAGAAACGCATCTATTCGCTGCTGGACACAGACTGTTATCCCCGCTTCCTCCAGTCCAACATCTACCTTACCTTACTTCAAGAGGCTGATTAGAAGCACAGGTTGATGACACACCTGGACTCAGGAGCAGGAACAATGGCTCAGTGGTTCCCAGGACTTCCTAAACATTGTTTACTAGAAGGATAAATATGTCTTCAGAAGATAATAATTGGCTGTGTGGAGGAAGTTTGTGTAAAAAAAAAAGAATTAAAAAAAGTCTGCAGCTAATGTTGATGCCAATTTGACACTGTGTGTAGGAAGTCGGGTAAATTAGTAGTTTAACATGTTGGGAAATACGCTTATTTACTTTATTTCAGAGTAAGATGTTCATATAATTATTAGTATCTCATGTCTGTGTGTTTCCCCGTTTCCAGTCATCATGCTAAGCTAACCACATCTTAACTCCAGCTCTGTACTGAACACACAGACATGAGACTGATCCTTTCTTCCCACTTTGGAAAAGGCAAATTAGGTAATTTCCCCAAACGTTAAATTATTCCTTTATTTGCCTTCTTGTTGGCATTGAGCTGCAGCAGTAGTTACAGCTGGCCCTGAGAATATGTAAAAACCTAGACAGGGCAGTTTTCTTTCCGTCACTTTACATGACCCATGAAACTATGCAGCTCTTGTTTTAATCATTAAAGATCCTCCCTGTAAGCAGCTAATGTCCCCATGGTCCAATAAGCTCAGTCTGAGTTTCCTCTGCTGACAGAAAGGGAAAACAAGTTCAGCAAGAATGAGCTCTGCTAAAAAGGTCAAAGTACTATGTGAGTTACTTGTATGGCAAAGGTGGGAAACCTGAGCAGATTGACTGACAGGTAAAATGACTACATGGCCACAGGCATGTTGAGTTCAGTATTGCCTCAAAATCCTCTGGTAATCCACTGTTCAAACAAAGACAAACTCTGTATGCATACAGTACCCTCAGAAACACTTTAAGTAGGTTGTTTGTAATGTGTATGTTGAGTAGCATTTCCTTAAATGTCTGTCCTGTAAAAATGTAAACCCCCTCATATAATGAGGAAGAACATTTTTAACAGAATAACATACATGCTTGTGAGGTTGGACAATTTTAAAGAGAAAGAAATGCAATCCTGTTGATTCTTCAGTCAGTTCAGAGCTGCAGTTAATATATGTGCTGGGACGCGCCAAATGTGTCACGGCCCAGAGCAAGTCGTAATACTGCACTGGTTCCTGACTTTAACAAATACACTCATTTAAAGTAATGTTTTTATCCGTCTTACTGTATGGACAGTTCATTTTGGTGTGGTTGACAATTTCTTTGATTCAGTCTTTTGCCAGACACAAATGTATTATGTCTTAAAACAAAGATATCCGGTCGGTTGTAGCAAGTGAATTTAAAGTAAATAAAAGTAATATTATTTAGTTTCTTTTCCTTTCATTCATGTATCAATTTTCTGCCACTTATGCAGGTCTATACAATACAGTATGGTGACAATGTTTATCTGTTCAATGACATTTGAGCTGAAAGCAGGTAGTTGCCGGATCACTGCCGGGACAGCAGGGTTTGGATCCAAGAACTGACTAAATAAAGACATCTTTGCTTGAATAATCCTCTGGACAAGTCAGTTGCTTCTGTAGCTTATTACGGACAGAAATGCAGTATAAAAAATCACTGTGCACTGCAGTGCTCCTGCTGTGGCCCTGACCATGTAAAACATGGCTTTTTCACAACTATCCATAAAGAATATTAACTTGTAAATGTTCTTTTTCAGTCTGGTTTCTCTCATGATGCTTGTTTGTCTCTGTGAAAAGGAATTCAAAGACTGGTGGGAACATGTTATCAAAATATACTGGTTAAACCTGTGCAACACGTCTTGCTTTTTCCTGTTTCCTTCATAAAAATGTCTGCTTCAGGTGGTTTCCACTTCACTCAATAGCCTGGTCACTTTGTACATTCCAGTAATTCTGCTGTAACCCACCACTCCATCAGCTGATAGACTTCATCTCAGTCAAGTCCTCTGGGGTAAACATAGCCTCCATCCTTTGTACCATCCTGTGTTAGCATTAGTGTTGCCAGTCATGAAATATTGACTACCATATTGATTTTAAGCACATTAGATCACATTATATAAGCAAAATTCACAGCTAATGTGAATTTTAGTGTTTCCTCCTTTGGTTCAGTTTGTTTGGACAAGACAACAATACTGTTTAGCACCAAATACCTGGAAATGCCTCTATCCTCTTCTAAAAGAACGGCACAGTTGACTCAAGGAATAACTAAAAGGGATTATGGGTATAAGCAGATGTTGACATCTGATAAGCATGCTTGGAAGGTCAAGTTTACCCAGCATACAAAGAAAAATCTTTTTTCACTTAACTAAGTGGTGAATTGAGATTTTTTGACTTGTGCCTCCTCCTTTCATTGGCACTACTTTTTTGTGAAGAAAGTACTTCTATGGCTGTGTCACTCAGGTTATGCCATTGTCCAATGTTACAAACTGATGCAAACACTATAAGTGATGACTCAAGCTACTTACAAACCCCACAACTTTTGTTTACAAGCTCAGTTTCACTTGTAGGTGGCCATTAATCCCGCCAAATACAAAAAAGTAGCAAACATTCCTACTCTAGTTAAACGTCTTAGTATGCTTCAACTAAACTTGGTTATACCATGTGTCAAAGGTGGGGTGAAAAGCCTGATGTCATAACTCCTTTCTGGCTGCAAATCATAACAAATAGGGATATCGGTGCACACTTTCAGTCTCTCCTCTAAGACATGTATTTTGCATTCACCAAAAGTGATGCAAGTAGTTGTGTAAAGAATGTAAAAAAAGTAGTAACCTTGCCTACGTTCACACATGACCAATCACTACATAAAGTGTGATTGTTGAATGGTCTGTTTCAGAAAGTGTCATATGTTGTCGTGTTATTTTCTTTGGTTGTTCAGCTTCAAGGCAGGTCTTCTGTAAAATGAGCCTGCCAGATGGCAGACACCAGGAGAGCGAGAATAGAGGAAGAATAAAGGAGAATGGCCCAACCGCCTAGTCGAGCAGCAACACTTCTGGGAACGATAGGGTTCAGGTAAGTCTTGCATCCTTTTTTTGTTGTTGTCAATCAAGGCATTCAACATATGTTGTGGCCTGTTAGTACACATTAGACACTCCCCGATTCCACTGTGCTGTTTCAGATTCTGTATCAATTTGACAAGAGTATGAGTAAGTATTTTGTTTCCAAATACTATTAACGAAGTGTTCTGATTTCACTCAAATTGAACTCAAATTTACACCTCTGACTGGCTTGGTCTTACAGAAAGCATTGGATGCAGCCTTCTGATTTCGCTGATGGAAGGGGTTTTCAGATGTTAAACAATCTGAAAAGCAGATTATTTGAAGCATACTTACCTTTGGGCTAAGCAGCAACCAAAACGACTCAGTGCTGAAGCTAATGCTCCTTTAGTTATCTTTTTCCACTTTAATACAGCTTAAGACCAAGATTTTCAAATGGGTATGGATGTTGGCTGTTAAACACTTCCGGTGTATAGTTAATTGAGTTTGGACCCTGAGGTGAGAGTTTTTATGGTAATTTGGTCAATAAATCATTGCATCAATGCTACTGAAGGGCCTGAATGTCACACTGAATTTCTGCTTCAGCACTTATTTGTCTGAAAGCATTTAATAGTTCTAAAATCCAACACAGAATTCACATTTTTTGCAGCAATATTTAAATAATGTCTAAATGATCGTAATCATCACAGAACTAGCTCCAGATCACCAGGGCCGGGTGCTCCTGTTTTCATGCTTCTGCTTTACCCATTGGGAGGTGTAGCAGTTCTCTCCTACAGTCCATGAACAGCCTTGTCTGCTTCTGTCGCTCTCCTTCTCCAACAGATGTCTCTGGTGGACCAACATGCCTCCTGCTGGATGCCGTGGACCATCCAACACCCTGACTTCCTCTTCAGCACCGTTGGCTTCAGCTTCTGTATTCAGGTGTGCATCTCTGTTGTCTAAGGAGGTCTGGCTGCAGATGCCATCCTTCTTTGATGCAGACAGAGGAGGAAGTGTGGGCTGGGACCTGGATAAAGGGCAATGACAGTACAGGGTCAGTTGAAGGAAGAGTAAGGGTGAAGGTTGGCTATAAATGTAGATCAAACATTGCTGCATAATAACCCTATGTGCAGACATATGCAACTAAAAGACAAAATAAGTCCTACCTAAACGACAAAATATTTCCTATTTTGTCAGTGCCTTCCAAGAGGACCCATATGACCAAATGAAAATGAACTATACCATATAAACAGGATTTAAAGTCAAGTTGAAATCACATTTAGTCTTTGTAGTCAAAGAAATGTCACCATGTCTATGTTTGTATTATCAAAAAGAAGAAAAAAGGTCTAAGGGGAAATATTAGAAATACTCTCCCTCTCCCCTCATCTAGAGGCATGTTGGTGTTTGTGGTTGATTGACAGCAACTGGCAGGGGAGTCATGGGCAGATAGTGAGTCGTAGCAGTGGTATTGAAAAGTATGGACCTCACCAGCATGTATTCAGACCAAGAAATACTTGCAGGTACATTTACATGCGGTGAATGTTAGTTTGGTCACTCGTTCAACAAGCTAAGCTGCACAACAACACGTGTTCATGTTTGTAAGTTAGATAAGGTTAGGGACCAATGTTGACTATAGTCGGACACCATCCACCCCTTCCTCTTCTCTAATGGGCACCAGACTATATTTTAGTCTTTTGAGATGTTACAAGGTGGTCATAGAGTCAGAAAGTCTTGCCAAGACTTAGCTGAGACATTACAGACTATAAGTTGGACCCCGACCAATCATAGCTTGCTTCATCACTTGAATGCTTCCATGCTTATTTTGAGTTTTCTGAATGAAAGTAAAAGCTGAAACCATTCATGTCTTTTTTCTTCTTTTGGAAAGAGGCTGAATGCTACAGATGTGTACGCAGGTGTGACTCATTCCACATTACTCAAGGGTAAATGAAGTAAAACATCCTTCCTATTTGACTTCTCTGTGTTTACAGCATGACGACAGCTCTGAGCTTCTATGGATCAAGCTGTCAAACTCAGAGAGAGATCCTAGATGCTGTCTGTTGGGTCAGGCCATTATTCACCTGATCCTGGCATGAGAGAAAAAACTTTTATTCATGTGGGTCATTCTTTCATACTTGTATTGAATGTGAACACCTTTTCTGCTGCGAACCCCCCTCCCCACACACAAATCAGCATGTTTGTTGTCGTGTCACGTGTTCAAGTTTGCTAGAACGTGTCCATCTCTTGCTCTGCGAGCCTCTACAACATACGGTTACCCATAACATGTTTCTGTATGGAGATCCACACTGACATTTACATGTATTTGCACAGAACTATAATTCCAGCTTTAAGTGTGTGACTAAATGACCAACGCTGTCCTTATACCTCACATTATGATGTATTTTAGCCACAAATGTCTGCACACCAGGTGAGTGACTAAACCTCCTTATTTTCTTCTTTCATGCTTGTTAACCTCTCTGACAATGGACCGTTAAATGTCCAGGTGTTTAGAGCAGTAGTGTAAATACCTGATTTGTGATGTGTGAATACTGGCCAACTTGTGTGTGTCTGTGTATCCCAGTGCGTATGACTGATGCCCCACTGGTCTCACACCTGAGGAGGCACAAGGTACTAACACATGAGGAAATAGAGCAGAGCTGCTTGGCTGCACTGAATCTGACTCTAGTAATTCATTCAGGGTGTCAGAACAGCAATATTGCCATCAACAACAACATTTAGCATCTTTAAATGTGAATATTGGTCAAATGTTCCCACTGAAATTCAGGTTAGTATTAAGCATTGTCTGATCAAGAAGTTCATTAAATAGATAGTTCACCCTAAAATGAATGCGTCTTGTAATTCAACTTTTTCAAACTGTGCTGTCATTTAAATGGCTACCCGACTTTCTTTAGAACGAACAGTTGAATATATTTGATCCCGTCTTTAATATTTTGCAATGTCTATATATGTATAGACTAGATCAGATCTAGAGGCTCACACTGGATTGGGAATCTTGTGGGGTCCACTTGCAGTATCACTGTAAGTCTATTAAACAGTGTCTGTTATGATATGGAGCTATATAAATACAATTTAACTGAATTGAAGAGGCGCATAGGATCGAAGAAACCTTCACTAAAGAAACACTAATGACAACGTTTTGGTCTTCATTCACTCATTTGGCTCAAGTCAAATTCATATTGTCCTCCGAATGTCTAAAGAAGATCTGAGGACAGAAGCGTTGTTAATACGTTGTTAAGTACAAGGGATTCTTTTTAATCCGGGTATGGAAAAGCATTTGGACAATGTAACGTTAAAACATGACGACCAGTATACCACAGTAGTCAAGCATCCTTTCCAATGTCACTGACATGGCCGGTATAATTTCAATGAGTCTGACAAGGTTTTTAACTGCCATAATGGTCCTCACTAAACCTTACCTGGCACGTGTCTGTCCAGCAGTCCAACAGCTCTGCTGTCCATGTGCCGACTGTACAGGCTGCATCTGGCAACTAGGCCCTGTTGGCTACCAGAGAAATGGTAACAGCCAGCAGGAAGGATGAGAAGAAAACCGAAAACGTACAAAACAGGGTAAAAGAGAGAGAGAGTACAAGAGGGGATGGAAGTGCAAGCCAAAGGACAGATAGGAAAGTAAACAGTAAGAAAAAAAATGACATCATTACAAATTTAAATATAACAAAACCGAAATGAGGATAAAAATGCATACATGGTGTATCAACAACGCATAACAAAATAAAAAGCCACAGAATGGAAATGAGACTTTGGATGGTATAAGATAATGCTACACCTTCTATTCCAGTTTGTTTGGTTACTAACTCGTATGTGTACGACAAAAGGCAATCTCATGTGCAGTTTTGTGACAGATAGTTTAATGGGTTCTACAAAAGGCAAGCAGATAAGACAGAACCATCGTGTTTCCCTCTGCTGGGCAGATAACAACTATGTTTTAGTCACCCTCTTCTTCTAACAACAGCAGACTCCAGTTCTCCTGGTCACACAAACAAGCTATCTATCAAGATAAGATACCACAGCCATTCCTTTAAAAGGGAAGAGGCAACAGTGCCAGTCAGAGGCTGGTCAATGGAAGCCCAGCTCAGATCTATTAAGGGAACTATTGAAGTATTACCACACAATGATGGCACACAAAATGATGGTGGAGGGGATAAATGGGGTGGAATGGGTGAACAACAAAATAAAGGGGAATAGGAAGGGGAAAGCGGGAGAAAGAGATAGTGTTTAGAAAGCTGTGGCCGAGCAGAACAAATAAGTAGAAGAGAGTGAGGGCTGCCCTCTATGCTGGACACAATAGCTGACTAATGGCAGGAATGTAACATCTCTCTGCCAAGCCGAGAAAACCTGGCACTGACACTGTAAGCTATCATGCACGCTTCTATGCACAATGCTTCCTGCTTTGTTACTTCAACACCTCATATTAATAATACTACATGTAGCATTTCAACATCAATAAATAACAAAACATGCAAGCAGGTATATCAGGGTTGGAGCACACGGCACAACTCAGTCACTAAAGGCACTCTGACTTAACCTAACCCATCCCTGAACAGGGATTAAATAGGTGCTTGTATTACGCTTGGGCTCAGACAGACACATTTACGAGTGTCTCCTAGTTTAGGAACTGTTCTGTGCAATACAGTTAAAACCTAATAGGCCAAAATAATGAATTATATATTTCAAGTTCTTTATCCCCCTTCTTTTATTTGTTACACACTGTAGAGTATACACTGTATACTGTATCAGTATATCTACAAATTGCAATTACACGTGCAACATGAAATGTGATTATGACTAAATATGACCAACAATTATACATCATGGGTCATGAATTATAGGTCACGAGTGAAATTTATTGAATTAAATAAGAGATATTGAATATAACTGAAAAACACAGATCAGTATCAGATGATTTCATTTAAATCAATGAATCACATGATAATGAGCCAGCACATACATTTGAAATATCATTTGAATCTCTGTTAAACGAACAGAACTATCATCGAGAAGGCTAGCAGCCTCTGTCAGAAGTTAAAACGGTAGCAAGAGTAAATCCACACCAGGTATACATTTCTTGAGCACACCCAACGGCTGCATGTCGTCAGGTGTGATCTGTTGTACTACATCCATGCTGTGATGAAGCATGCCATTATAGTCCCAAGCTACATCCCGGCTGCACAGGGTGTGAACAAACGCATGTTGCAACCACTTGTTGGCAGGGCAAGCCCGATTATTATTAGACAGGATGACAACTGAGTTTGTCTGGAGCTCTGCAGGATTGCTCTATGGTCCAAAACTGCTTTTTAACTGCTAACCAACTAAATGTTCTCTTACTGAGTTGCAGCATACGTTAACGTCTCCACTTATTTGAAGGAAAAGGCAGCGGAAAAAACAAGAAAAAGTGACTAAATCATAATCAAGCATGAGGCAACAGTTTTCTTTGGAACTGCTTTCTTCCCAATCGGTTTCTAGAAAGTTGTTGTTTCATTTTTTTAAATGAAAATTTTCAATGCCGTGAGCACCAAAAAAATTGTGATGGAAATGAGTAATGCTAATTACTCCCAAGTAAAATGGGTCAGTCAACCACTTTGATTTAGACTGAAATATCTTAAGAACGATTTGATGGATTGTCACGAACTTTGTAGAGGCATTCATTGTCCCCAGAAGATAAATAGCACCATCGTCAGGTCGTATTTTCAATCTACTTTGGTTAGGGATCACAAACCTGCAAAACTAATGACATTCTCATTAGACTCAGTTCACAGAGCTGCTGGTGTGGAATGGTCTGGCCTTGCAAGGCTAGTTTAAATGCTTCCCAAATTGATTGACAGTAACGTAGAAGCTGCACCAGCAGGGCCACCAACATTGTCAAAAATAATTATTTCAGATACAGGTAACGTTTATTTTAATACCAGTAAATGTGGTCAGAAGGTCAGTAGGTGTGTCGTTTCTTACCTGGTGCGTCTTGCCCTGCAGCGCTCGATGAGAGGGGTCTGTGGGCTCTGATTTTTGTTGAGCCCAGGGGCAGAAGCTGGACCGGCTCGAGGGGGTGCCCTGCTCGGGGAGGATCCCACGCTGAGGGAGTGGGAACACTGGTACACCGACCGCTGGGGGGAGTGAGGAGGAGCGAATGGCCAGGGAAGAGTCCTCTGCTCCTGACGTACCACTGGACAGGAAAATAATTGTATAAAGTGACTATTTTCTATGGCCACTTGAGCACTGGGGTACACACAGATAGTACACTGAAGATGTTTTGTGCACAGACGTCATTGCTGACTTATTAAGGGTACTCCAGCTATTTTAGTAGTGCACAGCTATAAAGTTGGAGGACTTGCAAAAGACAGATGAGAAAAAAAGGCTAAAAACTGAAGCAGAGGATGTTCTCACTTTTAGTCCTGCATGAGTCAAACTGTCACTTCACTCTCATCTTGACAGTGTCTTTTGTTAGACCCACGTGCTTGTTAAATGCACACCCTGATGACATATCAAGGGTTATTTTTTTCAGACTTTGGAAGACAGTAAACTTTGATGTTTAACACTGTGCCCCTTTATGGCCCCAAATGCTAAAATTCAATCAAGGGTAATCATCTTATAGTAAAAATGACAGTAAATACACCTGTCAGTCAGCAATTAATAATAATCTTTTTTTAACACCAGATATATGTGTTATAGATATATAACGCTGCAGCACGTTTACTGACAAGAACCAGGAAGGGGGATCATATTTCTCCAGTATTAGCTTCTCTACACTGGCTCCCTGTAAAATGCAGAATAGAATTTAAGATCCTTCTCCTCAC
>JAVQJD010079547.1:0-11975 GCA_036023655.1 Nannoperca australis
GGCGTTTTGGCGGGTATACCGGCTTCCGCGAGTGTGACGCTTATTTTGAGTGACGAAAAATAATAAAATATAATTTTATTTTAATATTTCAAGATCACAATAATCTTCCAATTTAGAACAACAATTTATGAAAAGAACTAACACAAATAAAATACACTTCAATTAAATACTTAAATTATTATAATTTATTTTCCCAAGCCACGCGGAGCAGCAGTGTAAGGATGAAAGAGCCGCATGCGGCTCCGGAGCCACGGGTTGCCGACCCGTCCTAGCCAGAAGCTTCAACCACCAACTACATCTAGTGGTTATCCACGCCATGTCAGCTGAGAATCGACTACAAGTCTTTTTTCGATGTGTGGGACTGTGGCAGCAGCGTACATCTGGGGACCGGCGTCCTTTCCTAACTTGTTAATAATTTTGTGACCTTTAATTTATTGTGACCACATAGGTAGGGGCCCTAATACCCAGGATGGCATCATCCACTTACATCTCTCACATCAAGCACACTACATTCAATTCAGAATGCACATCGCACATCTCCACCTACCTGGAAGGCTCTCAGTAGGGCCATGTGGTCACTGAAGGTATTGGAGGTGAATCGTTTGCGGCAGTGTAGAGCGGCTCTTTTATGAGAGCCCTGGGCGGGAAGGATGAAGGGGTCACGATAGGCCAGTGTACAGGCGATGGTTAAAATGGGGTCCAGACACTTCAGCACCACAGCGCACAGCACCATCTTGCCCAGGTGGGGCTCCACAGGTAAATCAGCCAGGTGGTAACCCAGATCAGTCAGGTCTTCATAGTGGTCCATAGCATCTATTGTCTGAAGAGAAAGAAAGGTGGAGGGAGTGAATAAAAACTGAATAATATAAGTGCATGTGTAGGTTTGTCTGGGTGCGTGTAGTGGCTTGTGTCAGAGATCAGAATTAAGTGAGGTGTATATAGTATATAGTTTATAGTATATGTTAGAACCTGTTACCTTTAGCATCTGCACAGCGTTCCTGATGGCATGTGCAGGAGGAGGCTGTGGAGCTCTGCACAAGAACTCAGCTACTGGACAGGAGGAGGGAGCCAGCAGCTTGGTCTGCAGACACAGTTCCTTACACACACAACATGACATCCCATCACTATAACAGTCTACTGCATTTATTACAATACTCCAAAAATATAAACTACTCTGGGTGAGGCATGACATGCATGCGTGTTAACTGAGTGAAAGGCTTTTAACAGAGGTGTATTGTTCTTGTGTCCTACTCTTATGACCACACAGTAAATATGGCACCGTAATGTTACGCTATATATGCCTGTCGGCCACCAGAATAATATCTTTAATTACCTTGTTTTAATCTCAGACCGGACCATCTGAAACAGCTACAGGTACAGCTCAGCCTCAAGATTAACTAAATCAAAACATGCTTTTGGAAATCTCCCAAAAATGTTCAAACCTGTGTAAAACATCACTGGTTTCCTTCAATTTTGTTGTTATTGTTGTCATTTGTAGTAGTTCTTGTTTATGCGCCACCATTAATCTATCGCCTATAGGGTTTGAAATGCCAAATCACCAAACATCCACAGAAACTTCTCAAACCACTCTGCATTTTCCACTTCTTCGCTGTTGATTGCTCAGTATGTTTCAAACAATCGCTGCTAGCAAGTCGCTAAATAAGCAACACTAGGAAGTGCATTTAGCTATGTTGTGGATAATCTCTTAATGTGGGGCCAATTTACAATTAAAAGCAAATAATTCCACATGTACCAGGTTATGTGAATAAAGAATGAAACGTGTGTAAATTATATATTTACTTATTACACATTTGTGACTCTACCTTTAGCTCAGGAGACAAATATAGAAGTTATTTATCACTATCCAGTGTGAACCTGTTTAAGAAAAAAAAAAACAAGAGTGTGTGTGTGTTGCTACCTGCAGGGGCATCCGCAGCAGCTGTGGAACTTGGAACTCCAGCATGTTGGTAAATCGGAGTCGACTGAAGAGGTGGAAGCAAATCCCTGGTCTGCAGCGCCCGGCTCTGTGGACACGTCACACATTCAGTAGATTCTTTAGGTGATTCAAACTTTGATTTATATCAGTGGGTAAAACTGATATTAACAGCAACATAGGCTCTCACATTTAATCACAAGCACAATATCTAGCCTGGGAACCAGAAAAATCTGCGAGCTTGTGTTTTATTTGCTGTGGAAGATGCTTCTGGTCCCCCTCACATTCAGACAGATTTCCAGCTGACCTCTGCATCGGGCCAATTCACAGACAATTATCTAATATGAGGCGGGTGTGATACGATTTATTGGAATTATCGAAACAACCAAGATGGCTGCCGCTTTTGTGAAACGTTCTGAATCCACTATCGTGTCAGAATTGAATGAACTGGACGGTATATTTTCTCAAAAAGAAAAAACAACTGCACTTAAAGCTTGTGTTGATAAGAACTGTGTGTTTGCTGTACTTCCAACAGGATTCTCTCTGTACTACATCACACGTTTCATTGCTCTGATTGGTTGTAGATCTATCATTTTGGTCTGCGACCCTTGGAAATTAGACGTAAGATTTAGCATCTGCTGAGGAGATCGAAAATTCCGCTTTCAATATGGACATCATTGATGTTACCTTCCCTTCCTTTGCAGGGCGCTGGCTTTCGAGATCCAAACCGTCTTTAACATGGATACATGGCTGAGGGTGTCAAAGGACTTCTACAAAAGGAAAAGACATTCATCAGTTAATGTGGGAAATTCTATGTATAATTAGACTTCATGTTACTCTTCAGGAGTAACTGTACCTCTTTGACCTTTCCAGAGTCAATGACAAAGACCACATCGTTGATGGTGATGCTCGTCTCAGCAATGTTAGTAGAAAGAATCTGAAAAGAAACAATGACCAGTTATAATCTAGTTTGTTAGTGCGTGAATTTCCTTCTAATTTCGTGTAAAATTCAATTCAGAGGGAAAACCATACTATTGACCTATGATATAAAGTAGCAGATCTCCGCATCTATAGGCTGTTTTCAATACTAGTAGTATGAACTGGACAAAATTTAGCATGCAGTATGCAAGCAAAAGCAAAACCTGCAGTATGCCAAAAATGAACGCAGTGTGCAGTATGTACTACATACTGAGTTCATCTGTAGTATGTTGCAAGCGGATTCAAAAACAGCCCTATTTTGGTATAAGGGATAGAAAGAATGTGGTCTGTGTACAGACAAATGCTGATTGTTACAAAAAGTGATGATATGATTTGATGAAAAAAAGAGGAACAAATGTACACAAATGTTTAATCTACGAGTTTTATCACACTTTAAAAGTTTCTGTCTGAGAATATAAATACAACAGCATTTTTCTTAGTAAACAGATTTTCCATAAAAAAACCTTATTAGTCACCATTTTAGAAAAGCATTTTTGCATTTGGATTGCAGACTTACTGACTCGTTTGACACCTGCAGAACATACAAGATACATCATACAAATGAAGATGTAGGGTGCAGTAGCTGCAGTGTCACACTCAGTGGAGTGAATGTGATTAAATTGCTGCTTTTCTGTAGATTTGACGCATGTGGATGTTAAAACAGGACAATTAACTAAGAGACAGAGCAGACCGTTGTTCCTGAGGAGACTCAGATCCTTCAGTGTGACAGACAGGCTCCTACAGACCACCTTCTACCAGTCTGTAGTAGCACTGTTCTTTCAATGATATGCTGGGATGGTGACTTCAAGGCTGGAGAGGCCAGCAGACTCAACAAGTTGGTAAGGAAGACCAGTTCTGTGACAGTGGCATAGAGGAGGATGAAGGACAAGATCAAAGGCATCCTGGATAATCCCCCTCACCCTCTCCTTATGAGCTGTGGCAGATGGGCAGGTCATCCAGCCACCGGATCATCTCACCCAGGTTCAAAACAGAGCGCTTCACATGCTCATTTGTGCCCGCTGCCATCAGACTGTCATCACTCTGACCAGCCCACATATATCCCATCATTTTATTTATTTTTTATGCTTTTAATATTTCTTCATTTTTCTTTTCTTTTTTCATTTGTTTGTTTCTCAATTAATCTTTACTAATTTCTGTCCTGGTGCTGCTGTAACACACACATTTAAAAAGTTAAAAAAGATACATTTTATCTTAAGATCTTTAGATCTTATCTGGTGTGTTTTGCCTTTGAATGACAAACAATATCTTTGAGTGTCTTGAGGAAGAAGTCATTCAGCACACATCAGTGACATCAGAGACTCACTATCTTCCTGACACCAGGTGGAGAGGTCTTCATGGCTTTCTTCTGATCCAGAGTCTGCATGTCTGAATGTAGAGTAAACACCTGGTACCTGAGAGACAACACACGTGTCAGAAGCACACAGCACCGTGCTATGATATGCTCAACACAATCGATTGAAGTGATGGCGGCAATGACAAAAATGCGGCCCATGTTAAAAATCTATCTGTTTTGTTTAAGGCAAGATTAATCCAATCTACATCTAAAGACGCAATATATTTTTTATCAACTATTTTAAGAATGCTGTATTTATCTGTATATTAAAATACTTAAACTTAACATGACTTATAATGAACATAACTTACGTTTGAGTTCTCATCACACTAAAAACATAAAGTATTTTTTCAGATGTAAAGTATACACTTCACCTCTCAGAGTGGGTGGAGAATCTCTTATCGTCGTACAAGATGCGGTCCCTGAGTGCCACAATCTCATCGTACCCAGGGAGAAAAATCAGGACAGCACCTGAAGACCAAAGAATAAAAGCTCACATTGTAAAGAATCCTAAAATATCATCCATATTCTCTAAATTCTGGCTGTGTAATAGCCATGGTCACGAGGCAACGGGTCAACTTGGTAGCGTGATTTCCCTGTTAATACACTGCACAATAAGTGTGTGGTTAAAATCCAGAAGTGCTCAGGCTCACCGTCACTGCTGGTGGAGCAAATGTTGTGCAGCAGATCCATGATGAGGTCCAGGTCCACCCACTCATCATCAAAGCTGTGGTGGTACAGTTTGAGCAGCTCCTGCTCTTCAGTGCTCAGCTCTACACTGCCACACGGCACCCGAGTGGACTCGTCCAGGCTGCTCACCTCTCCCAAAGGACTGCATAGTAACAGGGATGTAAGGAATATATAAACCATCTAAAACTATATATAAATCTGGACAGGCGTAGACTTTATCTTTAGTTCTTACTATACTTTTTACATACTTATTAGGGGTGTGTAGGGGGTTGAACATTAATCATTTATAAATGTTGTACCCCAATTTAAATCTTCTTAATGGAAATAATAATTTGCATATAGCCACCAATGTGCATGACAGAAAAAGGAAAATCCAAATCCAATTTCAACTTTATGGTAAACATAAGAGAATGATGCATCCTTTCACTGAACCTTTCAGAGCTACTAAATAAATGGTTTCAACACTGCCTCTCTTTAGCAAAAAGAACAGATAACTCCTTTTCAATCAATTGCATAAACTCCCTCAGAGTCAGTGTTTGATTTGATATTTCTACTTTCATTTGAGTAATTCTGCACCAGATGAAGATAAACAGTACTTTGATTACTGGTGTGTTTGGCCTGTTTTAAGGTCCGCTGACTGGCAGCATAATCGCTTATGCTCGATTCTCTGTGTATGAAGCTGCCATTCAGGTGCAAAAGTCAAATATGTTAGAGCACTCAAACTCATAGGATGAGTATAATGTGTATGTTTTTCAATTCACATTACATAGTTTTGTGCATTGAAGTCAACATTATACTCACATGGAGGATTTGAGGAGATCCATAGCATCAGTCTGCTGGAAGGCTTTGGCAAAGTCTAAGGATGTCCTAAAATGAGATAAAAACACTGTTGGGGAATGCATTCAAAGAATTCACATGCGCCCTAGAGCTTGAAGGAATATAAAAATAAAAATAAATGATGTAGTGGATATAACTTTAGAAGTGGGAAAGGTGGTGGCTTCAGTGTAAAGTTTGCAGTTTGTACAACTACGTTATTGGTCATGTTGTAAAGACGCCTGCCCACAAAAGCCTATAAAAATACAGGCGTCCTCCATTTCTATGGACCATGAAAATGGTGAATCACAGTTAACCCTTTAAATCATTACAAACTGTAATGTAATGTCATTTAACAAAGCAGCCTTGTTAGCTTTGTATTTTAATATAATGATGTCCTACCATCCATTGGATGCCTTCATGTTGATGTCGGCCCCCATGTTGAGCAGCTGCTCCATCTGAGTGAGGAAACCCTGACCTGCTGCCACCATCAGAGGCGTGGCCCCGGTCTCGCTGTGCCTATAGTCCACTAAGTAAAAGAAAACAAGTATGCAGTTACAGCCTTCATATTATTTACATATCTATTCAATTTCTACAACCGCTTTTTATGTTCATGACCGCACAAGGCCACCACTGAAATAGGAATTAGTAAAGGAACTGTTTGACAATTTGGGACATACACATGTTTGCAGAAAGTTAGATGAGATGATCGACACCACTCTATCTGCACGCTAAATATGAAGCTAGAACCAGGGGACAGTTAGCCTAGCTTAGCATAAAGACTGGAAGCAGGGGAAAACAGCTAGCCTTGCTCTGTCCAAAGTTCAAAATACCCCTACTACTACTACTACATCTATTACTCACACACTGTATCTCGTTGTTTAATCCGTACAAGTGTGAAATGGGGAGTTTTATGGGGAGATATGCATAAAATCTTCACGATTGTTAATTATGCTGTATTATGTAATTTTATAATGCAATATCTATGTAGTATATCATAATAAAGCAACATTTCTCATTACACCATCATTACATTGAAGAAAAGAAATCTTAGATTCTGTTCTGTTCAAATCTGTGTACAATCCTCCAAAAAACATGCAATGTCCCGGTAAGATGAATAAGAGCAGAGATCAGCCCTGAGAGTCATACCGTTTACACCTTCATAGAGGATGAGGTTGAAGAGCTGAATGAAAGCATCCTGGTCTGCATTGAGGAAAATGTTGGAAATACAGGAGTCCATCTCCTTCAGCAACCACGGCTCCAGCTGTTCCGTGCTGTTCTCATTCTGTGACACAAAATAACTCTGACTCAACCTGGTGCCAAGCATCAATAGTCAGCAACACAAGTAAGCTGTCTCCCCCCGACCAAAAATCCCCTTACATACAAACAGCCATTTGATCAGTGTATCAACGTTAGTATACATGTTTACAATCTGACTGTGTACTTATCATCATAGTTTGAATCAGACTTGTGCTTTATGTTTTGGTAATGAGGAATAATGCAAGTGCCCATGTGTTGATTACTGACAAATGCGTTGAAGATTTCACCTGAAGGTCATCTGTAATAGCCCTTCAAAGTGATGCATATCTGTATTTTTACTGCATATGTCACAGGCTCAACTCAGTCTTTGGGAGTCTTAGTGTAAAACACACCAGATAATGTGAATAAATCTTTTTAATTTATTGAAATTCTCAAATAAAGTTTCTGAAATAATAGTGAGAAGTCTGATCACACACCCAAATGAAAGTCACTACTCCCTTTATACCAGACACTGTAGTTTTCTCTATAGTGAACAGTAAACTGAGATCTGTGATACTTACTAATCATCATTATAATTTTGTGTCGTCACTGATAGGTGTAGTGGGTGTAATGTTGAATGACTATTTTTGTATCAACATAATGCTAAGCATTGCATTATGGAACACCACTTTATTCATTTCATTATGGGGATTGTTTAGGGCAGTTGAGCATACACAGTAAATGAAGAGCCCTATATATGTGCCTTTACGGCCTTTTCAAACACAGTCAGGGTCTCCTGTGCAGGCTCCATTTATGAACAGATAAATGATTACACTTTCATGAAATATAATAGTGTTTATTAAGCTTCAGGGAAAACAAGCAGTGGCTACACATCTTGTAACGTCACTGAAAACAAGATGAGATATTGAGCACAGGAACACTGTACTTGGAGCAGTGCATAGAAAGTGGTGTGTGTGTGTGTGTCTGGTTCACCGGCTTGTTGAAGGTGCTGTCCCCTCTGTCCAGGGAGCTGCTGTCCTGGAGGAAGCCTAGGTCAGACACAGGGGTCCTCTGCTCCTCCTCAACAGAACTCTTCCCCACTGCCTTACACCACTCGGTCAAGCATTTCTGCTTCTTCTCCTCTGAGAACCAGAGCATGTGATACACAAAGAGGAGATGAAGACAAAGCCTGGTGGAAGGATGTGTTGACTTAATGGACTAATTCATAAAAGCTTCATACTTCTCTGTGTCTCTTCCTTGTATTTCTTCATGTCCTTATTGTTAAAGCCCGTCAGCCTCAGAATGTCCTCCAGAAAGAGCTCCTTCACTTCAAACTGTCTTCCTTTGACTAAAAATATTTTTTTTATGTGTTAATAAAATTATTAATATCCCATTTCACATTCACAGCTGACTTCACACTCGGGGGAAACACTGAATTTGCATTGTTTTAGTTAATAATAACTCATCTTTAGATTTAGAATGAACGGTTTCTTGTGTACCTTTGAAAAAACATGTTGATAGTATAAAATTGACACGTTCTGTCACTGCTTTTGTTTTGTTTTTTATTATTTATAACGTGCAGTCAGACCAGATCTAAAAACAAAGGTGTTTCTACCTGTTCAGAATGTGAACTGCATCATTTCCAACTGTCACAGGGAAGCCAACTAGCTGACATACATGCAAACAGCACTGATGTAATGTAGAAGCAAACTTCTAAAGCACTAACAGCTAATACAGTTAGTAGGACTTACGTTGGATAACAGGGCAGGAGCCAAAGTACTGAAGGAACAGGTCTATGTCCAGAGCTGCACTGGAGAGGATCAGTTTCAGCGTGGGGATCTTCTGAAGCACATCCCGCATCTTAGTGAGCAGGAAGTCTGTCAGACCATCACGCTCGTGCACCTCGTCCTGTTAAAACACAGCAAGTCACATGTGTTTTCTTAGTGAGTTCAAAACAAAAGTCAAACTGGGAGCTGATGAACGTCTGAGCAGAAACATTGTCCTTGAAGAGGAACATAACACTGCCTGAAAATCCTGTGCTGACTTCCAGTGGTTTAACTTTTCATCTGGCTGCAGTGATGTGCAGGTGGACCCGCTGACATCACTGCGGGGTGTGGTTGCACACCTTTCAACCAGAGAGGCCAGCAAGAACAAAGCTTTTGTGCCTGCTGCTATGTTACTCTTTAAAGAACAATCCAAGCAGTTTTCTGAGACTGTGTGTTTCTGTGCAGTCTTGATGCTCACAACAATGACATGTGTGACAGTGGTCAAGCTGGCATCTCCAGCCATCAATGTTCGGAGGAACACTCCACTGGTGCAAAAGGTCAGCAACGTCTTGGGGGAGACCCTGAGGATTCAAAGTCAACAGTTACAAGAGGCACTTCCATATTAATCAATATACATGTTACCACGAGCTCTTTACTGAGTGTACATTTAAATTGCTGTGTCTAATTTACACATGACTTCCTACCCACTGCAGATAATCTGTTTAACTACTCTTTTTATTAAATAATACAGCTGTTAAAACGTTAAAGTGCACACTGCTACATACTCCAATTGGTGAGTAAGAACTGGATGATCATCACAACATGAGCACACAATTTGAACATCTATTTCACAATTCATAAATGTCTGATATTCCATTTAATCAAAACACTTTCAGAAAGTGGAACTCAATGTGTCCAAATTTCCACAGTTAATATAGAATGGAATTTCCCTACTAAAACAGACAAAAGCTTTTTGTAGAATACTGGTTTCTGATGTGTGGAAAACATGCTTAGTGAGTACTTTTTGTACTGTACACACGGCTTGATTTCCTGATTTGAATGGAACTAGTTTTAGATTAGCAACATAGGAAATGTTATGCATCTATTATTATATCAAAGCTAAAAAATAAAAAAAAGGTTCTGTTCTAATGTACCTGCTCTCTAGTCTGATGTGATACCCGACAGTCTGGCCCACACTCTCCCCTCTCTCAGCGGCCACTCTCTCAGCCACAGCGATGGCAGCCAGGCGTCTGGGCTGAGTACAGAAGATCCTGCAGGGCTCTCCATTCCTGCTGCACTCATCCAGCAGGAACTGTGGGATCTGGACAACACAAAGTGACACTGGATTACCTTTACAGAGTTCATTATAAGGCTCCATCTTTAACTCACATACTGTAGAATGCTTAGAGAATATCCAACCATGTGACATTTTGTAAACACAGAAAGAAATGCTAATTAAACCAATCCCTGCACATTTCCAAGATCGTGCGACTATGTTTTAGTGTAACAATATTTCTAAAGACAATGGCCGAAACAGTGAAAATCTTCCAAATGTAACTAATACCCCCCCCCACATAAATGTGTCAACCAAATTTAACTATGATACTTGTTTTAGTGTATTTTGTTTTGATGTCCCTCTGTATCATCTTGGTTTTAACCCTGGAATTCTGAATCTCCCATCTGCACAACAAACTTAGCCTTGGGTACTAACGAAGAAACCTTGAACCAAATTTCATGGCAATCCATCTAAAAGTAGTTGATAATAAATAAATAAAAATGTAAATGTCAACCTGATGGTGGTGCAAAGTCAGAGGCTCACCAAAGTGACTGGGATTCATCCTCTGGGGAGAATTTATGTGTGTACAAAATGTCCTCTGAATCTGTCCAGAGAGAGCGTTTTCAGTCAGGATCAAAGCGGTCTACAGACCCACCTGTGTCGTTTTTCCAGAGCCAGTCTCTCCCATCACCAGCACCACCCTGTTTTCTCTGATGAGCTGGATGATCTCCGGCTGGCGTTCATGCACAGGGAGGGAGTGTCGGAAAGTGTCCAGTTCTGATGGAGTCCTCCTCCGAGGCACCATGGGTATGCCGTTATTTAAGCGCCCGCTTGCTCTGTTCCTGTCACAGCTGCTGTCTGAGGGAAGAGCTGAAGATTATTACGAGACCCTGTACAACACACCTGTTGACTTGACACTTTACATGCTGAACCATAGTTGCAACATGCTTTATTTTATATTCATCCCTGAATGACAACATCCATGTTCATGTCTGTGTGTGAACCGTTATGTACAGGACTTCTGGTATGCCATGCAACTTTCTTCAACCGAATGAATACTGTTGAATAAGGTTAGCATGTGTGGAATATCACACGGTCCAGTTAGCCCCATGGATGCATAGCTCATATTAAGGCCAGTTTAGAACGTTGCAGGTAAAAGTTGCAGCAGTGTGAACGGGTCCGTCTGAGCTCAAATCAAGCCGGCTGATGGCATCGCCGGTCAAATTGCAAGTGGCTGGTTTTAGAACGTGGTTTCGAGCCATAATTTTTGCCGTTTCATCAATACTAGAAACGCAACTGTAGCAAGTAACTTACTATCACTATCCTCATTGATATTTTAAGATGCGACAAATTATATCCAGCTACAAAAAGCCGGCAATTAGAATAGAAGTTCAGAGTTGTTTCTATGGAGATGATACACCGTCTCATCTAGTCGCATTGGTGTAAACTGGCATGTTGAGGGCATTGCAAGTAGTTGCAAGTTTCAAGTTGTTTCATCACAAAACTATGGTCTGAACTGGGTTTACCAAGAGTTGTCAGTACGATGAACACACAGGAGAAGACAGTTGTTATTTACACCTATATTTTGGGAGGGTTGTGTTTTCCCACTAACTTAGAGTCACACTGGACACAGAGTGGAACAGATAGAAATTGTGTGCTGACTTTGTTCAAGTGTAATTGGGTATCTTTGTACAGTGGCCCTGAAGTGCAAAACACAAACGCAAATCAGAAAACACAAGAAATTTACAGAAAACACAAACCAGAAAACACAAACACAAATTAGAAAACACAAAACCTTAACAGAAAACACAACACATTAACTCCTAACGGAAAGGGTAGGTACTCCTAACGGAAGACCACCGCCACCTTCTGATTGGACGCGCTATCTGTCTCTTTACGGACAGCGTGTCCAATCAGCAACGATCC
>JAVQJD010079552.1:0-11058 GCA_036023655.1 Nannoperca australis
CAGTGTTTTACCGTAAAAAAAGGAAATGTTTTGGAGCCGTCACTCATTTTACGGTACTTTTTCGGCAACCACAGCTGCCAGCGTTTTACCGTAAAAACAGCGATTTTATTTTTACAGTGCACAGAAAATGTGGATCCGCTGACCCTGCAGATTATAATTATCATTATTGTAGCAGAAATCCTTTTTTAGCTGTTTTGGTTTGTGGCATATTTTGTTGTCTCTGCTGCACTCTGTTTTGGATGCTGGGGTGCATTATTCCGTTTCTTGAACCACTTTACGTATTGGAATAAATTCACTGTCATGTGAATTGACATTACACCCAGAAATATTATCGAAACTCTCTATTAAATAGAGTAGAAATAAAAGCATTCCTTTATAGTTCTGTCGCCACAGATTTGCCATTGTTAAAAGTAAAGGGGATAGGGGTCATTCCTGTCACATGCCAGGCTGCAATGGAAAAAAAACTGATGAAAATGTGTTATAACTAGGACTGCTGCTATAAGGGAACTACAGACTCTTGATTCCCAAAGTCAATTTGGAGCCTAATCGGAATTGTGTAAGAGTGTGTTGAAGATTATTCCATTCCACCCAGTCTAATTGAGTGGTGACATTGAACTGTAACAGTGGCACATGAAGTCATCAAATCCACAATAGTAATTATTTTCTTTCCCAAAACATTGTACTGTGTGAAAGTTCAAGCTACATTAACCATTCCATAAAAGTAATTGTAAAACATAATCACATTATATAGATATACAGTATATTGATACTGAGATATTTTGTATAATTTAATAATTTTACTTTGTCAAATAAGGGGCCTATCAGACTATTCCTTTCCTTATCACAGAGTACTACTGGGTCTGGCTGTGGGATCTGCTGATTCTCCCTAAAGCTCCTCCTCTTCTTTCCAGTGGATTAGGTGAGAGAAAGCTCCGTGACATAAGCTAGGAAGGATATAATGCACGGGACAGTAGGCTAGGCACAGCTTGTGTATGTGTATATTTTATATGGGTATTGTGTATGAGATCTTCTGAACCATACAATGGAGGCTTGGCACTAAGTCCCCTCGGTGTGATGGATAAAGAGGGAGATGGGGAAAGAGAGAGGAAATTGAAAGAAGAGAAAGCTTGAGAGAAATGCAATAGGAGACTAGAGATAATGACTGAAAGTAGTTAGAGATTTAACAGGGAGCACAAAAAATGGCCATCGTTGTCAGAATTGAAACATTTCTATTCTTTAGACCACGTCTCAGTCGTTGATTGAATGTCTCATTGTGAACATTTCAGTTTGAGCTTTCTTGTCCTTGCCCTGGTGGGAAACTGGGAGCTAGTCAGTACAACATGATTATCCTTCTGCTGGTTGAAAACGTTCCCATGTAAACCTTTCAAGAACGAAAAATGCAGTATGGCTTAAAAGTTAAAATACCATACATTTTTGATACTATTAATTTTTTTCCCCCAGCATTGCACATTAGATGTATTTGCATTCTGTATTTGCCTCTCTATAGAGTTGTGAAGTTTGTTTGAAGTATGTTTCATCACTTTAAATACCCATTTCAACATGTTTTGGTTAATATCCTCAGTGTTCCTCAACATAGAAACCCAAGAGACTCGCATATGACATAGATTGCTTTATGCAATGGACGCCAGTCTAAATTATTTCAACTTTTCTGATAAAACATGAGTTTGCTACTGCAGATGGCTCTAACTACTACAGTACCCATGAGCTTGGGCCATGGGCCACTATTGCAATAGAGTGAATTATTTTGTTGATTATTTGTTAATATTTTTTTAATTACTGTAATTAAATTGTAGTAATTTTAGTCAAAGTTCTTATTTTTTCAAAGCCATTGAGTTGAATATCACATAATACCAATTGAATCTTCACGTGAGAAGCTGGACCCAGTGAATTTTCAGCATGTTGGCTTAAAGACATCAGATTAGTTGCCTATAGTTCCTTGGTGGCCTAAGGGTTGAGGTGCAGACCGTGAATCCAGACCATATACCAAGTCGCTAGTTTGCATAATTGACCAAGAGCTTGGTTCTAGTATCATCAGGTTCCTTAAAAGCAGCATGCCAGAATTTTCAACTCTGTGATAGGACATTTCTTAAATTTGTATGTACATGAGCTTGTACTTGACTTTTTATCAAATAACCAGATGAATGAACCAGGACAGTTACATGTCCCTCCAAGACTTCCATCCAACGTCAGTCATCTTATAATTGGCCTCATGCCACACAAATGTATTTATAAAATGGAACATTGAAGAGAAATTGTCATATTCTCTCATGCTTCAAATTTTCTCTTAGGTCCAAACAGAAAGCACAGGTGGTGCAGACTGGTTGTACGGGAGTCTGCATGTCCCCAGGGCATCTTATGGGCTGCAATTCAGCTGTATGTAGGTAAATTCTCTTGGGCAGCTGCCTCCAGGTCTATGCAGGTTGCTGTCTAGGGGAATAGATTATATCAGGTGATAGTGTAACATCACTGTGCTGTGTAAAATTGTCATTTCCATGACAGTAACCTTCTCTCGACTTTTTAATGCTCTGATGACACATCGCTGCATCTTCTTATTGTTTCAGGTTCCCTAATATCACTATTGATACAGTAACATTTGTCCTGTTTAGACCAGCTGATTTCAGACAGCAGAACCTGAAACTCTGTGGTATGAAGTTCTTTATTTTACTCTTTGGTAAATATTTTTTGTGAATGAAACTTGCCCGCAAACAGAGTGGAACAGGTAGCCTTGTATGGCAACTTTAGGCCCAATACTTGTGCTAATAATCAAAACTCATGAACACACACCTCCTCATAAAGGTGGAATTAAGAGGTTGATACGAGCAATTTACTACAAGTATGTGCAGTGAAGAATGTTTGAATCCAACTTGATCAGTAAAGTCAAGTAAACACTTAGGCGTTATGCAAGAACATGTTCAGAATTGTATCCTAATGTCTATGAAAAAAAATGAATGGGACTTGCACTGACTGCACAAGGGATTGCAGAAAATCACCAAACCTGCAATTACAATGTTTTCACTGGACAGTGCCGATGTGAGAAATCACTGTTCCTGAATGACCCAGGAGGTTTGTTTGCTTTTTGTTGCCCTATAATAAAAATCATGTCATCATGAGCAGGAACCATGACAACAAAACTCTGACACGCCTTGTGTTGTCTATAAGCCCTGGGATACCAGCAATGGCCCACACATGCATACACACACAAATATGTTTCAGATTTGACTGGGTGGGGTTTTGGTGATGCATTTCTATATTCACAGCTCCTGATTCCACTACTTAAGCAGCTATTGAGGTCATATTTGCCACACTTCCATTCACTCTCTGATGTCATTTTTATTCAGACATTTTATTTCTGGGATTGTCCTCACAATAAGTTATCCTTAAAGGGCACCACTGACACCGAGCTTATTAGCTTCTTGGTCGTGAGTTGTATTCCTATGATGACAAATTAACCCAACCACACATATGGGTCAGACCCTACTGTTGCTCTTGAATGAGGCAGGCTTTTGGCCACAAATAGGCAGATGAGACATCAAACCTAATGGTTTCTTTACTTCCCAAAGGATTTAAACATAGAAGGTCAAAAGTAAAAAAAAAAAAATTAAAGTCTTTATTGGGCTAAGTCCCCTTATTTTGTCAGTAATTTGGATTATATACACCAAATGATGAACTTATTTTTTTAAGTACTTATTTTTTTTACTTAAGTACTTAACAACTTTGTCACTTGGGGCAGCAACTTACTCCAATCTAGTGTTTTCCCATACTGAGCTTTGTCTGACAACCTTGCATTTTTGGATCCCTCTTCATCATGACCACCACTGTGCTGATGCCATAGTCTAATTGAAACAAATGAGGAGACTACAATTCTTGATGCAGCACTATTGTCAGTCTGAACACAGCCTACTTTGTCCTACTAGTCAACTATGCAACCAGGCATTGGTTAGTTAGCCATATTGGTAACATTAGCTAGATGAATGATGTATAAAGAGTCGTTATGCACTGCTAAATTGCCTTATTTCTTGGTACCAAAGAAATAATACACATAGGTCTATCATCGCTGGTTCAATCCCACATCTGTAAGCAATATGTCCTCCTGCAGCCTTCTTCACATAGACAGTGAGTCTATAGCAGCTCCAAAGGTGCTGCTGGAGCCGACCCTAACCTGTCTGTGTAACAGAGAAACAGAATCTTCCTAATGTGATCACTTAACCGCCCACCCTATCGTCCATATGTGAAGAAAGACAGGAAAACAGGTAGCACATTACATAGTGGATTTCCCTTTCGATTTCCATTTGGACTAGTTTGGTGCCTCATTACAGAATGCAAAATGGACTGCACCTTTTTTTCCATGGCTGGTAGTTCCACTGAGGGTTTAGAGATGCATCCTTTTTGAGATGTATGTGGCTTACATTGAAATCTTGAGTCATTTATGCAGATCCCGGGCCATTTGTTTGGTTTTGGGTGTACTGGCTATGTCTCACTTTCCAAATCCATGTCCGTACATATAGCCAATTATTAAAGAATATTTTCTGTGTAGTGGTAAAAAATTAAACTGTGGCCACTTTTCATTATGTGCTTTTTAAGATATATTTGCACTAGACAGAAAAACCAGGTGATTCCAGCACTCGTTTCATAGTTGACCCATTTTTTGACCATGGCATTAACTACTTGGGTCTATAGAGAAAGCTTGGCTCTGCTCTTATAGGGGGCCCAGATGACAATCAGTTGATGCCCTCCACCTCCTATGCATTAATAACATTTTTAAAATTCTTCTACCCTTCAGATATTGGGCCAAGCAACAATGAGGCCCAACAATGAGAGAGGTGGGCACTTGAAGGAGAACTGCCTGCAACCATCAAACAATGCCTTCATTATGTGTATCCATACACATGTCTTCATACAGATGAAACAACTGCACTGCAAAAGTGTGGGATATAAAAGAAGATGGGTTTCTGTACAATATTTGGTTGACAATGCTCTCTATTAGGTCTCATGAAACAATTCATCATTTAAAGAAAACAAAAAAAATAAACATCCACCATGTTGGAAGGTCACCTAACTCCAGCTCTTGCTGCTACCTCAAGCTGCCCATCAAAAAGCTACCTCTGCAAAGGAAAAATGAGCAGAGCCCATACAGCAGCTTTGCTGTAGGAGACTCTTCATAAACCGCTATAATGACAGAGGTCATGTGACTGATAGGGATGGTCAAGCTAGTAACTTTAACCTAGTTAGCAAGGCTACCAAAAAGTAGCCACAACACAGAGGTTCCCTTAAGAGTATCCTTCCCTTGACCTGAAACGCACCATCCCCAGCAGCTCTACCTACCTGATGTGCATATTAAAATCTGATCAGGACAAAATAAGATAACGAGAATGCTTATTACAGTGATACTAGAAGGTGTCGTACATTATCCACATAAGTAGTCAGATACAGATCACATGTTAATACCAAGTGGAATAGGGTCTAAATGATGAATTAATAAGCTCAATTCATGTAATAATATTAATTGAAAATGATTCCAGTTCCAATGACAATGTATCCAAATATCTTTGGCACTATTAAAATTGATTCTATGCACAAAACCTTCTGGCATGAGTACATTTAAAATATGGATGAATATCCCCACACAGTACAGCTGACATTAATTGAGTCTCAGTGGCTTAGGATTGCTAACCTTCTGAAAAGCTTTTGAAACTTTTGCTCTTATTTGGAAGTCGCTTTGGATAAAAGCGTCTGCTAAATGCCTAAATGTAATGTAATGTAATAAAACCACATTTCAACCATCATAAGACAGTAGATGAAGTCTTCAGTGAAGCCCAGAGTAAAGACAACAATTACATTCATCATAACTGAAAGTAAATTGTATAACAGCTAAGTCATCTTTGCATACTTGACATGATTTATTTCCAGGTGTTTTAAGAAGACAAAACACATTTTTTATGACAGCTGAGGCTGCAGAACAAAGAGACGAAAGACAGAAAGAAGGAAAGAGACAAAGGATGCGAATAGAAAGGTAGAGAAGCATGGGAATGAGTGCAGAACAGATCATGGAACCCCAGCAGTGAATAAGTGCCTATCTCTTTGATTTCTGCCCTCCTTTTCTTTCCCAATAATGAGCACTTTTAAGAATGTGAACTCCCAGTCTTTAACCAGCCGAGCTTGGTGTGTGGGTGGCAGAGAGACTGGAGGGATAGACGGAGGGAGAGAGGCTGGGAAAGGAGAGAGCGCATGGGGAGAGAAAAAGCAGAGGGGGAGAGGAGGAGAGGAGTCAATGCACTAGCCTGGCACAATTATCTAACGGAAGTAATTATGTTTAATGCTGCTTTGTACTAACTAATCATCTTTAGCCAGACTGAGCCAAGTGGGTCAGTAGCAAGCACAGGTGTGTGCGTGTGGTGTACTCCTGTGTGTATTTGTAGTCAAAAACTCAGCTAATCTGCCTCATCAGGACTATGTATGTGTGTGTGTGTTTGTGTTTTGATCAGATTTGATTGACAGTGCTGGCAACATAAGCAAATAACTCAAACATTGTCATCAGATTTAAATTAAAATGTTGCTAATACCTCATTGGTACAAGGAAGCCCTGTCCCCTTTAAACCAATGAGAAGACTGAAGCTGTTCTAATTTTGGTAGAAATTGTTTTCCATTGATCATGGTAAGCTGACTTGGAAAAATGGGTTTCTGGGCCTTTAATATGTGTTATAATTTCATTACTTACTTTGCCCCCCGCAAGCGAATCCTCTTATCGCAAGGATGCCATTAGAATGAATGAATTTCTCTGCAAAATGCCCTTAAACGCTACATTTACATTTCCACTGAAAAATAGACAAGAAGTGACGACGAAACAGCTGAGGCAAACTACGAAGACATGCAGGCCAGCATGGTGACATTTATAAAGTAAGTATTCATGTTAACTATGTAATACTACCACATTACTATCATGTAACTTTCAATTTGCTGTTGATAGGCTATCAGTAGGAATGGGTTTTGGATCAATGTAGCCAAACTGAAATCTTCACCTTGCTATTCACTAAAGGAATACTGCATTAATGTTACCCAATGTTGTAGCTGCTCATCTCGAGCTAAAGCCTAACAGTGAACAGTATTTAATTTGACAGTGAGTGTATGGCTTTCCTCACACAGCCAGAGTTTGGGAATCTGTTGTATGACGGCAGAGGGACATGGACACTGTGTGTGTGAACCATTACACTCTGTATATACAGGTAAAAGTGTCTTTTCTGGTAACATAATGCACACGAGTACAACACCTGTTAAAATGTAAATGACACTCTTCTCTTGGCTGGGTTGAAGTCAGTACTCTGGCCTCCTGAATCTGAAAATAGAATCAAAGTAAAATATAAAATAACAACACAAATTTAAATATATGATTTATTTTATGTTCCTTATTGTCAGCTAATGTCAAGCATGTTTCACTTCAGATTTAACAAACTAATGTTTTTAATAAATATTACAAATAGATACAAAGTGATATTCAAATGCAGCAGATATAAATCTGAGACCATGCAGGCAATTGGAGCAATGCATGCAAAGGATGAAATAACATGTTGAAAATAAAACTGGATCAGAGGAAGTCAGTGATTTCTCTACTAGCTCTAGGAGAGGATGATGAGAAGAAGGCTGTTCAGGAAGAGAAGCCCTGAGTTTATGACAACCTCCTGGGGAGAACAGAGCACTATGAGTTTTTTTTATCAGCTCTCTCGAGCTCTGCTTCTAGGTAGAACCCATTTCAATGGTGATTTTCTCTATCACATGATGTGCAACATGGTTGAAAGTGGGTTTGGCTGCTCCATGTAACAAAAGACCACGGTTACTAAACAGATTATGTTCCAAAATACCCATACCGCAGCATAGTGACTCCTTAGCCCTAGACAATCATGGCAGAAAATACAAACTAACCACCCTGATTGATGCACAGATATTTAAATTTAATTGTATCCAAAGACACCAACAACCAAAGTGTAGAATTGTACATGCAAGAAACAACACGTTTTGAATAAACTGAGCAAGACTGCAGGTGGTGGTGGTGCAGAGATGTTTGGTACTGCTACTCTACAACAACTGCTCTTAGAAAATTGGAGGACTTGCAAAAGATCAAGGTCATAAGCAGTCACATGACAAAACACCTGGATGGTATTTTTATTGTAACTGGTGATTTTAATCAAACAGACCTCAGAGCTGTTTTATCAGCATGTCCATGCCCCGACCAATACATCGGACTATGTTTATACCAACATTTCTGGCAGCTACAAAGAATGCAACCAGAATGCAGGAGCGCCTAGATGTGGTCTGGTTTTCCTGCACATTAAAGAAAAAAAAGAGAAAGCTATGAAACAACTTTATTTCTTATGGAAACTTAAGAAGGAAAACATCCTGTGTCGTTATTAACTTTTATAGGGGAGCAATAGAAAGCATCTTGACTGGAAACATTACAAACTGACCTGGGATGATGCACGGCCCAGGACCAGAGCGCTCTGCTGTGGGTGATTAAAACCACCCAGAACATCAATGGTACCCATCTACCAAGCATCAGTGATATCAAACACAGCAAAACTGCCAGTGTTCATTTTTCAGTGTTGAAATTGTTTTTCTTTATTTTCACTAGTCGGAGGTTTCTTCCTATTAAAAAGTGAGTATTCCTGACATCTGCGGTTTAGGAATTTAGTTAGAGTAGTTAAGTTTATTTAATTTATATAATTTATATCAAAGTTGTATTTTTGTATCACATCAATGACGCATCCATCTTTTGTCAGGAGGGTCCCTTTAGTTAATGTGCGAATTATGTATGCACTTGGCATTACAACCCTGTTCCCAAATCTGAACGACCCGGATTCAAAGAACAGTTATGTAAGTGTTGCTCTTAAGATTCATCCATTTGATTCGTTTTTGAAAGCACTGTTGAATGTTCACTTGAACATGACACTGGTCTGTACAGGATCTATGCTTTTCCTTAAGCAGGTAACCAATAAATCATATTTTTCTACTATTCTACAGGAACATTTCTATGATCACCAGAGTGGTTCTGGTTACCTGGCATGGAGGTTGAAAACTGCCCAGCGCAACTCTGCTGAAATCAAGAAATCTAAGTCCACTTTTCAAGATGGGCCTAAGACTCCTCGCAACATGCATTCAATCGTCAGGCAGTTGTCAGGTGACGAATGCAAGGAAGCTATGTCGGTGATGATTTATTCAACTAACATGAAACTTGTCAAAGACAAAATGAAGGCAACATTTCAACACAGACAAAAGTTCAAGACTCAGCTTCAGCCTCCACTGTTCCAGACCTTTTTCCAAGATTTCTGGATACATCAGGCTTGGTAAGACAAAAAATGTATAGTTGACAGTTTTGAGGTGTCCTTGTTTTTTTTTCTCCAAACAAACAAAGCACAATGTTATGTTTTGTGTTTAAGATTGACCAGGACTTCACAATGCTCTTTGGTCAGGAAGTGTGGTAAATTTCTTGCAAATTGGCCAACATTCTTCAAACCGAGGATCATCACAGATTGCAAAAATCTACCTCAAAGTGCACATTTGGATGAACTACTGGTTGTCTGCACAACAGAAGTCAGTCAGTCAGGTAAGTGTAAATTGGAGACAGTAGATTTTACATGCCTTTAGGGCATTCACTGTATTCATAAAGTCAACACAACATATCAAACCATACCATTTATTTCATGTTTTGTCCCCTTTTCATATAGTACATGTTTAAGTGCAAGTAATTAATATGCTGTTAATTCTTGTTCTCTAGTATGTGACAGTGAAGTGGCTGCCATCCTTTTGCTGCTTCACCTGTTGTCTCCAACATCCAAGGGCAGGACGTCCTCTAAGCTTAGTGCATCGGATGCTCCTGACCGCCTTATAAAGTTCATGAAGGTGTGTTCAAAGTATATTTCACTTTAAAGTGTGAATCGTTGCAGGATTTTTGAGGTTCAATAACAATTGCCAGTTTGAAGCAGACAAGGGGGCAGGTGTGAATCAGATTTTTCTTTTTTCTTCCTCCAGATAGTTTTGGTGTTTAGACACATGAGCAACTTTGTCTTCATTTGAAATCACTTTGCACTTGGTGTCCAACATTTGAATATGTTCTTTTAATAGGCAGAAGCGTTGGCAGTTCCAATTTCTATGTGTGCTATTTGCTGTCATTTTCAGGTGGGGAGAAGCATGGAGACCTTCCTCAAGGAAATTGGCACTGTTGAGCCTTTTCTACTCTGCATTGGAAAAAGAAAGAACAGCATCCAGAATTTCTACGTTGTCCTGGACCAAAAGGTCATCCCTTGTACGATGCAAACCAATCGTTGCTGCTTTTGATGCTGCCTTTGATGAGCTCTTCAAGGCACATTTTGCTTTTGCTGTGTCCTATGATGAGGCGTTGGACAACTTCTACACATTCATTCAGACCACCGTGTATGGCATTGATGTTGGCCGTGTAAAGGAAAGTCCTCGGGTCAAGGAAATCAGAGCAAGAATTCTTAACAGTGAAGTTTGAAGAGGGCATCTCTGCCTGGAACTATGTTCACTTGTTACATTTGCAAGGTACACCACACAAGTTGTTCAGTGTTATTTAGACATTTGAAGTTTCAGCATGGACTTTACCCAGTAAGGTCTTTGCAATTGAACTGTGGAGAGTCTGGATGTTCATTTGTTTTTTGCACATACTCTGGTTACAAGCCACACTTATCTCGAGCACATGGAGACTGTGTTGATTCAGATGTCAGCAATTTTGACTTACAGCCTGTAGCTAATGTTGAAGGCTGTATTTATTTTATTTTGAGAAATTTGCCACCAAAGCTCAATTCTGTGTGTAGCGTATAAATACTTCTACACGTATTAATGTTCAGATACTATATTAACGGGGCACCACCCTCCTTTCTGAGGGATTAAATAATAAACCAAGCAACTATAAATCGATCAGTCTTATTCTGAAAGTCGTAAAGTCCTGAAACACATTGATCATCGATTTCGGCTTTAGAAATATCATCAACAAACCAGGGCTGAGTTATAAAAGTGATTTATTCCTAACTA